>ML779164.1:770967-799737 GCA_009831015.1 Picea engelmannii
CATCCATCTGGCTACTCTGGTCATCATAAATCTCTGCCCTGTGATGATGCCCCAAAGTGGGGACATTACATAAGGTGATCCTTCACCCCATCTAGAATAATCCTCTGATATTTGGCTTACCAAGTCCAAAGCAACAGGATTTGCTGCAGGAGCTACCACAATAGAGCTGACATAGCTATAAATTTTGTTCTCCTTGAGAGCGGTTGACAAATGAACCTTCCACCGCAAGTCATTGGAAATTCCATCCAACTGATCCTCATATCTAATGCTTGCAGCCATATTCCCTGTCACAACTCAAGGAAAACAATCACACCCTTTTGCCCAAATATCACACTGCCCATTGTCAGAGACAAAGCTCTGATACCATGAAGATTTTTAATGAAAAAAATCAGCAAATGAAATTTATGTCATACACTTAGCAACCTAGAGATAACTGTCTTCATAAATTTCATAAATGCCTTAAACGCTCATTCAGAAATTACCATAAGTAGAAATACACATTGCTAAGCAAAATAGCAACGAAAATAACACAGTGTACAACAACCCATAACACACAGAAATTTAGGCAAATGCTAAGGAAAACCCCAATGTGGGGAAACCCAACGAGAGAGAGAGAGAGAGATATTATTATTCAACTTCATGAAAGTACAAAACAACAACAAACTAACATTTCCAGCCAAGGAAAATACCTCATAGCACCAAATCTATCCCACATAAATCTACCTCATTTTCCATGCCAAAACCATACTGATGTACAACCTCCTATGTACCTCGTTTCCCATGCCCACAGTCAGATGTATGGACTATTCCGTACGGCCCAAAAACAACCACCAAAATTATGGAATCTGTCTCAAAAACCGTGCCAAAAATGCCTCGATTTACTTTCCAAATCCGTACGATTGTACGGAATCGAACGGACTGTACAGATCCATACAGTACGACCTCCCACAACAGAAAAAAAAAATTCATCCCAAAAATAGAAAAAAAAAATATTTTTTTAGGATTCATGCCCTCCTTCCTTGGAAAACCTGCCCTCTTTGCTGCTCACCTTCCTCTCTCAAGCTTACTCAGAAAATCTCTCTCAATCTCCTCCCAATGTCTTCTCATTCGACATGTCTTGCACACTACCCAATGCATTCTTTTATAATCTAAAAATGACATTTCCCCCCCAAAGTGTCTTTTCACCTTCCCAACCCTAGATCCAAAGGTCAAGATTAGATCTTGCCTTTTTCAAGATCAAGGGTCATGATCCATTCCCTCCAAATGTCTCATTTAAATTTAAAGTGAATTTCACTTTATTACATAAGTGTTTTATGAAAATAAAGTCACTTTAAAAATAGAAGGTACACTTTATTAAATGGTCACTTTAATAAAAGAACCACTTAAAACAACTTTATAAAAACTATTACAAAGTTAAGTTCTTGGTAGTGTAAATATTAAGGTAACATCCGCATACAAGACAAAACAAGCCGAGTACCTCCCGAGCTAAAAAGCTAACATAATGTTGAGTTGTAACTGAAGTCTTAAGTCTAGTTCTATTTTAGAACTAAAGTGTAATGTTGAGTTGTAACTGAAGTCTTAAGTCTAGTTCTATTTTAGAACTAAAGTGTAATGTTGAGTTGCAACTGGAGTCTTAAGTCTAGTTCTATTTTCGTACTAAAGCATACCAGTTTCAAGTCTAGTTCTATTTTCGAACTAAAGTGTATGTTGAGTTGTAACTAGTCTCAAGTCTAGTTCTAAGTTCGAACTAAAGTATGAGTTGAGTTATGATTAACTCATGCAAACAGGTTACTATTTCGAGCCTCTCCTCTTCTCCTCTTCAGCCTATATAAGCATAGCTCGACCCCTCTCTTCTATACAGTTTTATATGCATGTTAAGGGTGAAGCAATAGAGGAGCATATCAATGATAAAGAGGCAACATATCAGTGATGTATATCAACAATAGAGGCAACATATCATAGGTGTATTTCAGCAAGGTCTTTTAGGTCTTTGTCGGGTCAGAGTCATCTCGGCAAGCTCTTTAAGAGCAGAACATTCATGGTGGATATTTGTAAGTGATATTACATTATTAATGCAATAAAGGAATATCGTTTGTTGGGGGTTTTCTCCCTGTACAGGGTTTCCCCAGGGTATATGTGTTGTTGATGTGCATGCTTACTCATCTACATAGTTATTATTATTCGATTTTGATTTGGTATTGTTGAAGTGTATTAAGCTAGAATCAAAGTGGTGAACAAAATAAAAGAATTAATCCGCATAAGAAATCAAGCTCATAATTTAACATTTCTAATAGTGGATGAGAAGATCATCACATAGTGAAAGAGAAAGCTTGCATCAGAGTTCGATATGAAAGACCTGGGCATGATGCATTATTTCTTGGGTCTATAGGTGTGGAAGAAACCAGATGAGATTTTCTTGTGCCAAGGAAAATATGCATTAGAGATCTTGAAGAGATTCGAAATGATGGATTGTAAGTCCATTCACACACCGATGGCGACGAACCTAAAGTTATTGAGTGATACTTCTTCAGAGATAATGGATGTCACCATATACAGGAAGATGATTGGTTTGTTGGTGTATTTGACAAACATTAGGCCAGATATATTCTTTGCGGTGAACACTTTGAGTCATTATATGGTTGAACCAAGACCTGTTCACTTGATTGTGAAAAAGCATGTGTTAGGGTACCTAAAGGGTACGATAGACTTTGGACTTCGATATGTTTCGGATCATAAGATAAGACTGCAAGGCTATGTTGATTCATATTGGGCCGATAACGTCATGGATCAGAAAAGTACTTCAGGATTTTTCTTCAGTCCGGGGTCAGCTATGATTTCATGGCTCAACAGGAAGCAGATGTAATGTCCCCATTTTTGGACATTGTTACATTACAAAGTGTTATGCCTACCAGAGTAGCCAGATAGGGGTGAGAGAGAGTTCGGGAGATATTGAGGGATTTATTGGGCCCAAATTGCATCATTCATCATCAGGATCCATTCTTCATAGCTTGGCTTTGGTTTCGTTGCATTCCATCGATTTCCATAATTTTGAGTTATTATGGGTCATATCTTAATTAAATTCACTAAGAAGGTCATAATGGGCATATTACTTGGATAAACCTCTTAGTGTAATAGCTCATCGGAATCGGGAGGAAGAGCATTACAGGATAAGATGATGAGAAGTGACTTTTAGTGGCTGGAGAAGCCATAAGGATGGGTAAATCACTTTTTAGAGGTAAAATGGTTAATTAATTAATTAATTAACTGATTTAATCAAGGAATAACAAAATAAAGTAAAAGTCACTTGGAGGGAAAAGTTCAACAATGAATAAGGGTTCCAGGAAGCTATAAAGGAAGGGTAAAGTGACCTAATTCATTATTATGTAGATTTTGACTTGTCATTGAGGAGAGAGGTGCATCTTAGGAGAGGTAGCTCAGTGGATTCCAGGAGGAATAAACTAGTGGATAATTTCGGTGTTTAGAGACACACCCTAGTCACCAGGGAGGTCACACAAATATTCCATCGATCTTCAACAACAGTTTCACAGGTTGAAACAACAAGGGCACACTCATTCAGGGTGAGGGTGCAACTTCTGAGGAGGTTCAGTGGACCAACTGGTCTCTTTCAGGGAGAGTTCATATATTCCCCTCCGACCCAATTGAGAGGAAGGTAAGGCACATCTTTTTCATGTTTCCTCGTCTGATTCCGATGAAGGAATCATCTGGGGTACACTTTTCAGACATTGGGAGTGTGACACTTGGGGAGGACACATTCGAGGTTCCCAAGCGATCATCAATACAGATCCAAGGAAATCCTTCTGACCCATTTCACAGTAGACTCGGGCTTAGTTTGAGACACACATCAGCTGATTCCAACGGTGGAATCACTAGGGCATAGTTTTCTAGAGCAGTGGGGGTGCATTTCCCCCAGGGGGATCCATCTGGGGACCAGATACACTAGTTGAGGTCTAGACAGTCACCAAGACTATGAGGCAGAGCATGGCGCATTGTTTGGGATCATTTCCAAGAATTTATGAGAGGTATAGCCACCAGGGAGAACTTTCCAGACTTGTAGCAGTTGTCGTATGAGTTGTCATATCTACAACAGTTCTTCATATCATCCATTCCATTCCACAACATTCTTCGAGTATCGGGTATTATTGTTTTAGTTGCTATTGTATTCTAGTTAAGATCCTTTTTTCATTGATCTAGCCGAGTGGTTTATTTTATTCATCTGCATTCAACATTTGTACTCCATGTAGATTTCATAATATAAGATTTGCAGTCTTTTGTCACCATTATTATTTGAATGCTCATTTATATGTTGTAAACAATTAATCCTACACACACATTAGCATAGTTACCTATACTAGCCAAGTTAGGAACATTACAATATACTAGTGTGGCACTCATTACGATCGAGGCATAATACATAGCAGCATGTTCAACTATTAGAAAAGTTGTGTGGCTTCATAAATTACTTGCAGGGTTGTTTGATCTTGAGTTAGAGGGTTCTCAGAGTTGTATAAAGTTTTCTGAGAACCTTCTGTTTAATGACAAGTCCAATCATGTCGAGATCAAGTACCATTATATTTAAGATCTTGTGCAAAAGGGAGTTGTGAAGCTCTAGTATATTGGCACAGACGAGAATATAGTAGATGTGTTGACCAAGCCTCTATCTAGGGTAAAATTTGAATACTTCAGGGACAAGATTGTCATGGTCCAGAAGGACATCCCTTGTAAGAGGAATTGATGAGTCATGTATGCGATTCTTGGGGCAGTAGCTTACAGATTGTGGCAGCAATGGATAGTCATTTACAAGAATGACAGTTTCCCAGACTTCGATTGGATTGGGTAGTAGCGCAATTCTATGTGTGAACTGGCTCAAAATGATAGTTTCACAGCCTCCATTTGGATTGGGTAGTAGTGTAGTTCTGTGTGTGAACTAGCTCACATTGATAGTTTCCTAGACTTTGTTTGGATTGGGTAGTAGCATAGTTCTGTGTGTGAACTAGCTCAAACTGATAGTTTCCCAGACTTCATTTGGATTGGGTACTAGTGAAGTTGTGTGTGTGAACTAGCTCAAACTGATAGTTGCCCAAACTCTATTTGGATTGGGTAGTAGTGTAGTTCTGTGTGTGAACTAGCTCAAAATGATAGTTTCCCATACTCCATTTGGATTGGGTAGTAACGTATTTCTATGTGTGAACTGGCTCAAACTGATAGTTTCCCAGACTCCATTTGGATTGGGTAGTAGCATAGTTCAGTGTGAACTGGATCAACTGTATATTTTCCCAGACTCTCTGTGGATTGGGTAGTAGCACAGTTCTGTGTGAGAGGGCGATGAGGCTCTTCCCACTAGAGATATCCTACATGTGTTGATGAGGCCCCAGATGCATGACTGTGACATGACCAACACATAGTCTATGTGTGACTATGATAGAGCCTGTGTAGCTATGATGGTGATACCTGTGACATGATCTGTTTTGATCATTAGATAGCCCATGTGGCTATGGTGATGCTACTTGTAGACTGGTTTTCAATACCATGTCAGTCTTGCCCATGCCATGTGAAATGGATGTATGTGATTGAGGCCATTACATGAAGAACATCTTAGTTAATACCTCCCTAGCTAAGAGAGAGTGTTGATGTTTTGGTAGCTGTGGGAGGTATTAACCTCGATCATAACCTTTGTACTTAGTGTAGAATATTTTGGAAGCAAGAGAACCATTAAATAGATGTGGAATTACCCTAGAAGAGAAGCCAGACCAAGGAGAATGATAATAAAGAAATAGAAGGCCCGAGAAAGAGAAGTCGACCCCACCTGGAAAAGTCACTTGGACAGGCTAGTATAAATAAGGAGGCACCTTAGCTAATTTGGACACACACTCACTCACTCACTCAACTAGTGCACAAGTCTAAGGAGAAACAACTGCAACAGAAGGAGGTGCAAGTTTGGAGAGAGTAGTGCAACAATTGTCATGGAGTATTTTCAGTCTTTCTGGTATCTCTCTTGTGCACTTCTCTTGGTAAAGGTACGCTTCTTTTAGTAGATGTACATTCTCTTGGTATTTTGATGTTGCTACAGTAGTGGTATTTCTGGTTAGGGTTTATCTTTTGGTTCTAGAATGGACTTTCCAGAATCATTCTATCTAAGAAAAGGTTATTGTGCTCAGGGGTGGCATGTGTAAGTGCTTATGGTTGGGTGACAATGATATGACATTGTCTATGGTTAAACAAGAATATAAAAATTTTAACATCATCTTGGGTCCCTTCGAAAGGATTTACATATGAAGAAGAAACATGTTTTGGATGAGGGAAAATAATCCTTCTTAGGACCTCAGGTCCTCCCTTATCTTGTTTCCTCTTCTCTGGGGAATCATAAGGTTTTCTTGGGATCTCTTATCCTTTCTCAGCCTTCAAGGAGTAGTGATTTTATAAGTGAATATGAAGATGGGTCATCGTCTACATATGGTATCCCTCTTTAGATATGGATTGATCATGCTTGTGGCTACACTTTCAGGCACGATGATGAGGTTGATGGTTTCTCTTTCCAACAGGATTTACTCCCTCCCACCCATCTCCTTCAATTTATTTTCATGATTGATTGTATGTCTATTTATTTTAATGATTATTATGCACTCGACTTATCTATCTGGTATTACATGATTAAGCACAGGGGGAGATACCTTGATGAAGTAATGGACAAATGGTTTCACTGGTTGTATGACTTCACTTGACATCACCTATCACATGATCTTTAGGGCATGAGGTAAGTAGGTAGGTCATTTTGATTTCCTGCATTTTCATTTTGACTTTTCATGGTATTTTAGTTGCATTTCATTTCGATTTACTTGAATTATTGATTTCATGTTTAGTTTAGAAATTTTTGAAAAAATGTAAAAAAAATATTTTCTAGATTAATTTTCATTTTTAGTTTTGATTGTATATGGACGAAGGGTGAAAGAACCACCCTAGATTTTATAGTGTTATGTTTCATTGTAGGCATAGGTCCACCAGGATATGTTGCGGTTCTCATGCACTCTATGACAAGTACATGTCCCCAAGTAGGAGCCATATGTTATCCCCAATCCTAGGGATAATTAAGGAGATGATGTATCAAAGCCCTCAGGTTGTAGACATGGAGTACCAAGAGACAACTTGAACAATAGTTTCTACTTTCAGAAACAGAGACCCACCTCACCACCACAGCTCCAGGTTCATTACGACAGTATCCACCACATCAGTTGGCCTCTGGAAGACATTGGGTGTTGCTCCATGAGGTACAAGCTAGTTATTATGGTGAGTGTCATTTCAATATTTGATGCATTTGAGTTTGTTGCATCTATTACTACTTTTGATTATGTAACATTTTCTTGGAAATTATGCTATTTTCCCTATTTCACTTTGGTGGTTGACATTTTTCCCTAGTAAGTGGGTCACCCTTGGGGATAGGTTTGCTACTGGAAGGTCCTCTTGATGAGTCATCGGGCCATTCCCGACCATACTTGTCACTTTCCACATTTCATCCCCTCATCTCCTTACCTTTTGGGATTTTTGGGTGTACTGACTCAAGAAGGGGTTGAAGGTTCAGAGGCTTGTAGCCATAAAAAGATAAAAGCCAAACATTAACATACTATATGCTCTCCCAAGAATCCCTAGGACAATGAAATGCCTCTCGTAAGAAATTGATGGGACCCGTGAAAAATAATTAATAAAATGCCAACCAAGGTGGAGCATGTGTGGGCATTGCTTTTAATTCTTAGATAGAAGCCCCACACATGTGTTAAACTTGGGGAAGCATGATGTGACCAGTGTAGAGTCAAGGTGGGAAACATTTTTCATGCTTAGGTAGAATCCCCACCTTGGATTCAACCTCGAAACATATTAAAAGAATAAAAGGTAATAAATGGCCTTGGAAAAAGGTTGCATTGAAAACGAAGGTGCAACACACCCTCTACAAAGGCACCCATAAGTGAGACACTACAACCCATTGTATGTCATGAACTCCATGCCCAAAAGTATTCTACCCATCAATTAAACCTCATCCACATGTCTTAGAAATAGGTCCCCTCGGGAAACACCCCTAAACTTGAGGTATGATTCACCCAATAGGTTGTTTTGTCAACCCTCCCATACCTAAACTTGGAAAATTGCATAGGGTCTTTGAGAATGTATTTATTATAATGATGTGGTCTACATTTAAATTCTTAGATGACTCTTTTATTGATTTTATTTACTCATCATGATGCATTTGACTCGAGATCCTTGGACAACATATCCATTCGTCTTTGTAGGACCTAGTTGGTGGACAGTTTTGGAAGAACAAGCCTAGCCTGGGATTCCATGGGGTTTGAAGCCCACATGTTAGATGCTAAGGGAACACACTCTACATGACAATGAAATGCCTTTTTATTCCTATAGGACACCTTGGAGGATCTTTCCCACCCCCTACATGCCAAATGACTTGCTTGAAAGGGAAAAATGTCACCTTTTGGGGGCTTGACATCACCTAGGGATAGGGTTTGGTGGTGATGATGGACACTTGGCACGTTTTGAATGAAGAGGCCCATGGATTGTGGAAGAAACACCTTGGTTGAATACTATTGGACTTTGGAGGCCTATCCTTTCCTTCTCCAACTCAACGACTTGACAAAAAGTTCCAAATGTTTCCCAAAAGAGGGTGACATCATGTTTCTAGGGTTTCTTTTATGTGCAAAATATGAATTAAGTAATAATATTTTTGTAAAGGGGAAAGATAATGGTTGTTGACCCCTTATCTTGTGTTTTACCCTAAGTTTTGTGGAAAAACCATGTATAGAGGATTTGTATAAATAGAGATCATCTCTATTTCATTTTTCAATATAACTCTCCCATTGTGAGAAGTCTCCTAGCTGAAATTTGCACCCTCTTTGGGAAATCTCTCTCTCTCTTGCGCTTTTGTTATGGTTTCTTTGTGATATTGGTGGACGAAGTAGCACACTACCTCTCTTGGAGCTATTCTCTTTCATTTGTGGTGGATTATCTTGGTAAAAGAAGGTTCATCTTGTTATTGCTTGGACTAGGTAAGGAATCTATCTTATTGTTGTTTCATTTCTTGGTTACAAGTGTGATTTTCTAGACTTCTTAGAGAGTATAAGGGTTTGCATAAGGTTTTACTAGGAGAAGTAAAATGGTTTACACCCTCTTAGTACTTCCTAGTTAGCCTTGCTTGTCTTAGGGAGTAAAATGGATGACACCCCGAAGGAGATAACATTGCTAGCTTACTCTTTATTTGACTCAATAACCCAATAGCTAAAGGCACTAATCTAATTGAATTGGAGAAATAAAATATTTCATTGGTTAACGTGAAAACTCGAGATTTTGAGATTGTCTAAATTGGAATCAATTCTATGCTCTATATGCTTGGTTGAGCCACTACGACGTCTCATTTTTCTAAGTGCTTCTTTCTTCTATTATGAATTTTAATCTACATCCATTAGGCCTGCAGAAACCCTAATACAAATATCTTGATAACTCACAAACCAACTGTAAACAATTGCTAGAAGTTTGCCCCTATAATCTATCAATCTCAGTGCACCTTTTAGGTCAATTTTTGGAAAGTTTTGGTGGTTGATTTCCTTTTTGTAACAACTTTTTTGCTACAGCCATGAGGCTGATAATTATCTTTGAAATACTTCTTTATGAAAACCTTATCTTGTTGCTAAAGTTTCATTCATCAATACTTGAGTTAAACTAGTCATTTTGCTAGCTTGTCTCTTGCATCCTTAACTAGAATTTTAGAAACTTCATTTGTAGCTCTTATTACTCTTTGTCGCTGATATATATTATTGTTTATTGCTGCAATTAGGGAAAACAAGCTTAACTTTCTTTTACAACACATTATTGGGTTTGTGTCTCTATTTTCCTTGTGTCTCGGGCATGTACAATCACTTATTGGCAGGTCTTCTATACTGTGGTACATCTTCCACCATATACAATACTTTTTTCAAGCCTTTTTTACCTTCCATCATTGACCTATAGGGGGGAACTTCATCATATCTTCATCTTCCATCTCATTTTCCCTAGGGTCACCCAGGATTACCCCCTTGAGGTGATTACTTCATCTCTAAAGTGACGAGAATACCTACCTAAGGTGACAGTGGGTAGGTGTTCTCTTAGTTGTTGCCATATTGTGGTTTGGGTTGGGATTTTCCCAACCTACAACTTGTGCGATAACATTCATGAAGGTGAATCAGAAAATGGTCAAATAAAGTGTCCACACTCACATAAATCCAATCTCACAAAATGCATCTAAGTGAAATGTCTAATCCTCTTTTTAATTGAGTCACTTTGTATTTTTCCCACTAGAGTGACGGAGATCAATACCAATTTCATAACAAGTGTCTACGACTAAAGGAAAGTAAGCATAAACTTTGATGAAAAATGACTCTATAATGATATAGTTTGAGATAATAAGAATGGAGAGTGAAACTATTATTCATGTTTTTTGTTTGCGACTTCTAGGTTAACTTTACAATACAATGTTTATAGCTAATTATAGGCTTCTTCATTGGATACATATTTGTGCAACATCAAGTAAGTCCCTTATGTTCCATCAACGTATATGATGGTGTACTCTAGGCACTCAAACTAAGTGGTGCAATATTTTAGCAATTCATGCACTATGGATTGGTCATGTTCACCATGAAATGTAATTAGAATGTGAAGTTATGTTGAAACATCTTATGTATTTTTTGGGGCATGTGCAACTAATGTCAAGCCTAGTAGGTGCGATCAATTGGTTCAAATGGACTATTTCAAGGTGGAATTTGTCATGAGGCCTCTTGTTATAGTTTGGTTGAGGTTCAAGTCTAGTTGAATCTAGCTAGGTTACAATTGTGATTGTCACTAGTTGTTGAGCTACCCTCCATCTAGAGATTTTGAAGAAGATGAAGAAGTTTTGCCAATTTTCCCTTGGAAAAGAAAGTGTAGCTAAAGCTTCGTTATCATCAATGTGAAGATCATTCATCAGTGTAATCATGGGAACATGTACTTATGACATCTAATTTGCATCATTTAACAAGAAAGTCCTTGATCACTGCATAGATCATTACATGTGTAATTATTCTCTATATATATACCAATGTAATTTCAACCTCATTGAAGGGATTGGAAATAAATATTAACTATTATAACACGTTAGAGATCAGAAGTATGGAATACACATTCGCTGTGCAATATAAATTATGTGTTGAAGGGTGTGGGATACAACTTTGAATGTGTTTGGCTTGAAATAATTAAAACGGACTTAGTCTCCTGGGTTGTTTTTTGTGTTCTTCCAATGTGCTTTTGCAACATAAATCCTATATCTTGAGGGTTGTTGATGTAATGTATATGTATCTTCCCATTCTAGATATCGAGTAACACAAAAATTCTCCTAATTCTAAGATAATCTTGATTTACTCCGTGTGAAATCCTTAGCGTTATGGTTGTAATCTTCGATTTCCTTTTCTATAACTACACATCAACACTAAAGCTTGGTATCTCAAGCATTCACATTAAGTCATTCTAGTTCAAACTAATATATTCAAAAGTTGTCAAAATTGACAAATCTAACCATTTGACCTAAACCATATACATATACAAGTAAATATTCATCATTTTGGTATTTCAATGGATGATAAATTCTCATTGGGCAATGAACATAGTTACCAACTTGATGAGAACTTTGACCTCAAAAAAAGAACTGTAGCCCTAAAAGCCCATATTTTTGGTAAAAAACACTAAAAAAAACCCTTGAATACAAAAGTGGTACAAGAACTCTAACCCTAAGAACCCATATTTTTTTATCAAAAACACCAAAATTAACCCCTCAATCCAAAAGTGGTGCTCATAGATTCATCCTTTTTTGGAATTAAAATTACAAATTATTAGAAACCATGGCCTTAACGATTGGTATCGTTACAACCAAAACCTTAAAATCAACCCTCGAATCGAAAAGTGGTGCTCCCAAAATCACCTCTTTTTTTTCGTGGTTAAAACAACATGTTTGAAACAATGACCTTAAAAATTAGTATCATTACAACCAAAACCTTAAATATTGACTATTATAACAAGTTAGAGATCATAAGTATGGAATGTGCATTGGTTGTGCAATATAAATTATGTGTTCAAGGGTGTGGGATACAACTTTGAATGTGTTTGGCTTGAAATAATTAAAGTGTACTTAGTCTTCTGGGTTGTTTTTTTTATTCTTCCAACGTGATTTTGCAACATGAATCCTATATATTGAGGGTTGTTGATGTAATGTATATGTATCTTCCCATTCTATATATCAAATAACACATAAATTCTCCTAATTCTAAGATAATCTTGATTTACTCCATGTGAAATCCCTAGCGTTATGGTCGTTATAATCTTTGATTTCCTTTTCTATAACTACACATCAACACTAAAGCTTGGTATCTCAAGCATTCACATTAAGTGTTTCTGGTTCAAACTGATGTATTCAAAAGTTTTCAAAATTGACAAATCTAACCATTTGACCTAAACCATATACATATACAAGTAAATATTCATCATTTTGGTATTGCAATGGATGAGAAATTCTAATTATGCATTGAACATAATTACGAACTTGATGAGAAATGTGACCTCAAAAAAAGAACTATATCCCTAAAAGCCCATATTTTTGGGTAAAAAACACCAAAAATAACCCTTGGATCCAAAAGTGGTACAAGAACTCTAACCCTAAGAACCCATATTTTTGGATCAAAAACACCAAAATTAACACCTTAGTCAAAAAGTGGTGCTCCTAGATTCATCCTTTTTTTTCATTAAAATTACAAATTATTAGAAACCATGGCCTTAACAATTGGTATCGTTACAACCAAAACCTTAAAATCAACCCTCGAATCGAAAAGTGGTGCTCCCAAAATCACCTCTTTTTTTTTTTGAGGTTAATACAACTTGTTTGAAACTATGGCCTTAAAAATTAGTATCATTACAACCAAAACCTTAAAATCAATCCACTAATTGAAAATTCGTGCCTGCAAAATTAGTCATTTTCTTTTCAAAGTTAATATTACAACTGGTTTGAAGTTGTGGTCCTTGACAATAGGTACTGTTGCAACCAAAACATTAAAATCAACCGCAAAATTGAAAATTGGTACTCCCAATTACACCCATTTTTTTTCCGGAGTTAATATTACAACTTGTTTGAAACCACTACCTTCACAATCGAGACTACTGCAACTAAAACCTTAAAATCAACACTGAATTGCAAAATGATACTCCCATAATCACCCCTTTTTAAGTTATAATTACAACATTATTGAAACTATGACCTAAAAGTTGAAATTATTACAAACACCATAATAAAATGGAAAAAAATAAATAACTAACAAATAAAAGAAAATTAGAGAAAGAAAAAAAAAATACCAAAATCTAAAGAAAAACTATAAAAAAAAGTTAAATTAAATAATAATAATAATTATTAAAAATAAAAATAAAAAACACTTACCACACTTCTCTCACCTTTCATTTAAAACAACAAAAAAACTAATGTTAAACCCACTCATACATGAAAATTATATATATATATATATATATATATATATATATATATATATATATATATATATATATATATATATATATATATATATATATATATATATATATATATATTTTCCAAACAATTTCTTTTTTACATGAATATATGAAAAAATTCTTTTTTTTTTAACTATTATTGGTATTTTTTATTTTTTTTTAATTTCTCTTAACTGAGGGTAAGGGAATAATGGATAGGTATTTTTTATTTTATTTTTTGTTATTTTTTAAATTAGGATTTTTGTTTTAAATGTTATTTTAAATGATTTTTTTATAGTTTTAATTTATATATATATATATATATATATATATATAATGTTTGTAATAGTTTCAATTTTATGGGTCACGGTTTTAATAATATTGCAATTTTAATCTTAAAAAAATGGGTGATTCTTGAAGTGCTACTTTTCAATTTATGTTTTGATTTTAAGGTTTTGGTTATAAGAGTATTAGTTTTTAAGGTTACAATTTCAAACAAGTTGTAATTTTAACGTAAAAAAAAAATGAAGTGTTATTGGGAGAACCACTTTTCGATTCGGGGTTTGATTTTAAGTTTTCGGTTGCAACAATACCAATTGTTGATGACTACGATTTCAAACAAATTGTAATTTTAATGCTAAAAAAAGAAAATGAGTAATTCTAGGAGTACTACTTTTCGATTCAGGGGTTGATGTTATGGTTTTAATTACGACAATACCAATTGTTAAGATTGTAGTTTAAAACAAGTTATAATTTTAACCTTAAAAAATATAAATATAAAATTATCAATTTTGATTTAAGAGTATAAATAACAACTAGATATAACCTCTAAAAAAAATACGATTTTTTAATTTTTTTTAATCAAAATGGTAACTATATTTTTGTAAATATCCATGCTAATATACTTTATTATAATTTCCATTTCACCACGTATAAATAGTTACTATGTATAATTACTATATATAAGAAACAATAATTAAAAAAACAAATACAAAACTAAAAAATATTATATAAAGAAAATGCTCACATAATGGATAATGTAGGCTATAAACAATAATCGAAAAACAATAAAAAACAATAATTAAAAAAACAAATACAAAACTAAAAAATATTATATAAAGAAAATGCTCACATAATGGATAATGTAGGCTATAAACAATAATTGAAAAACAATAAGAAACAATAATTAAAAAAACAAATACAAAACTAAAAAATATTATATAAAGAAAATGCTCACATAATGGATAATGTAGGTTATAAATTGAATGTATGCAAAGTTTTCATACTAAATACATTACGATTATTTATATTAAGCATGAAAAATGGAGGTAAATACAATAATATTGAAAGAATTGGTTTGTCCTATCACACATGTGATTTGCATATCTACTCAATGGTTTAGCTTAGCAGACATATAATTTGCATATCTACTCAAATGGGTGAGGAGGGGTAGTGTTAATTTAATAATTAATTATTTTATAATAATAATTTGAATTAAAAATAACACATTACATTTTTAATTTGTATATTTCACATATTTAAAGGAAGGATACACTCTAACCACTAATCTAATCTGTTAGTTATCCTATAATAATAATTTGATTTAAAAATACTACAAAGTAGTATAATTGTTTAGCCAACCCAACAAACCATCTCTCTGAATAATGTTGTCACTTCAATCATCAAACACATATCGGTTTATATAAAATTGCATGGTACCAAATTTCTCCAAGTTAAATTGCCATCTAATCACGTCATGGCTAATAAACTAACTAATACATAATTTTAAACCATCGTGTTGTGGTGATTTGATGTGGTGGTAAGGTATGGATTTAAACATCACATTATTGATGCGTGTGTAGATGTGGTAGGGAAATTATGTCATTGTTCACTAAGAGCTAGGGTTTAATTATATTAATGATGGTAAAGTTTTAAATGGTGTTATGTTAATGTGTTCCAATTTCTTGTTAATCAATAGTTTACAATTATATAATTATTTAATTGGTGAGAATTTTAAAATTTTTCATTTTCCAAAGGTGTGTTTTAGGGATTAGGAATATCATTATTTTTTTCTTTTCCAAAACTATTTTTAAATTTATTATTATTGATGTAGTAATGTTTTTATAAGGGGGTTTTAAGAGATTTTTTAAGATATTTTTTTGAATAATAATGGTACTCGTATCACCACTTTCTTCCACTCACGTATGTGGGTAAAGGGAATTATGCTACATTCCATTGTTGACAACAACAACTAGAACTTAATCTTGGTAAAGGTTGTCAAGAAGTTGAGGATGACAACACCACATCCCTAGCCATACACCATTGGTTGGCTAAGCTAGGGATGAGATATCCATGTCAATCATCAATATTGCTTGCACTATGAGATCGAGGATTTCAAATATGAGGTGGGATTTGATGTTGTCAAGTTTGAAGTTTGTAAAGTTCTTTTAGGACAACCATATATTTGGAAGATTTATGTTGTTTACGAGTCTAGACCCTGTAGTGTCATTGTTATTTTGGGAGGTTAGTGCTATAGGGTACCAGAGGTAACCCCAACCACTATAGTCTCATTGGTAAGAGCTAAGCAGTGTAGGAAGTAAATATCTTAGATTGAGATATTTGTTCGTTTCATGGTTTGGTTGGAAGACAATTGGAAGATCATTGTGATTGCTAAGAACGTTGCAAGGGATCTATCTAAATGATAGAAGCAGGTCAACAAGATGCTGGAAATATACAGATATATCTTTGCCTCATCTACATGGGTATGATTTGATATTCAGTGCCCTTCTACCTAAAAGCCTAGTATACATATGCTCTCTTCTAGGGAATGAGGAGATAAAACACTAGATTTGAGAGATAATACAAAAGGGCCACATTCGACCAAGATCTACACATGGTAGAAGTCTCATTATTCTAGTTCATAAGAAGGATGAGACGTGGTGACTCTGTATTGATTACATAGCCTTGAACAAAATCACAATCAAGAATCGATATCTAATCCCCTATATTGATGATATTCTTGATCAACTAAAGGGTGTCAAGTTTTTCAATAAGATTGATTTAAAGTCGGGATATCACTGAGTGCCAATTGAGAAAACAAGTGTGTGGAAAAAAACCTTTAAGTTAAAGAAGGTCTCTTCAAGTAGTTAGTCATGTCTTTCGACTTGACCAATGCCCTAATAGTGTTCATGAGAATGAAGGATGATATCTTGCAGCCATTCACCAATTAATTTGTGGTCGTGTGTTTTGGACAATATTCTCATCTTTAGTAGAACCTGAGAGGAGCATCTAAAAACATTTGGTAAGTGCCAAGCACCCTTTAGTAAGTGTTAAGCACCCGGTGCTAATCTGGAAAAATTTCATTTAACATGTGAATAATTCAATATTTGAGATATATGGCGGGTGGGAACAATGTGCATGCTGATTTAGCCAAGATTTAAGTCATGCATAATTTGTTAACGCCTAGGAGACACTAACAAAGCTCTGCTTTCAAGAGCTTCATCTGATTTTCTATCATCCATACTTTCACTGCATCTTTGTTTTGTACATATAAATATACACAAATATGGGAATAAAGAAGCAACACAATCGTTATCAAAATCATCGTTAGGAAATTCTAGATGTGATAAAACACTCAGGCATGCTATAGAAAAAAAAGTTTCATCCTCTTAGACATTTATTGATGGGCTAGATAACGTATTGGGTATTTGACAAATGAATCTAGCATTTTAAGTTCATTCATAAGATATATAATTCAGTTTCAACCAAATTGAAGAAATGCAAAGAGATTCATCTCATAATAGAGATCTATAATAAATATCATAAGTTGTAAATAACATGTTATGAATCCTTTGACAAACTCGAGTATTGCATAAGCCTACATCATAGAAATGCAAAGAGATAATATATAATTGATATTGCATATAAATGATCATAGCTTATAGCTTATGAATATGAATAATAGAGGAAGCTACTTAATAAACTGCATAAATGAATATGAAGACGGGTGTTGTAGGAAACACGAAAATATAAAAAACAAAGAAGAACAGATTCTGCAAGTAGAGTGGAGGTGAATCCAGAAGATAGACTCATAGGTATTCAACAAAACAAAGAAGACCAGATACTACAAGTAGAGTAGTGAATCTAGAAGATAGTCTCCTAGGTCTTCAACAATTACAATGGTCCATTTGGCTCTAGTGAAGCTTTAGCCCTTTGGCTGCAAAAAAAAATTCTATCCCTTGCATATTATCAAATGCTTCCTTTTATCCTTGCTTGAAAGCTGAATTCCTTCCTATCTTTTTGTAACTGAGTTCCAAGAATAGACAAGGTGATTGTTTTGGCTTTGCCTCACTTCATAAAAAAAATAAGGAAAGTTCGTTGATATCAATCTACACCAATCTCTATGGTTATAACTTCCTACCAATTGTCTTATCCCAGTCTTCTTTAATGAAAGTGTTTTGAACACATCACAAAGTTCACAAATTCTCTATTAATGTATGTTGGCACACATTCTTTGTATTAATAATAATAATAATAATAATAATAATAATAATAATAATCTAATTTTAAGATCAGAATGGATTGGGATTCAATAGAAACTTACAAACCATCAAACCAGAAATATCAATAGAAACTTAAAAGCTAAAACAGAAGAAACTTTTGTTATCAACCTTATTTTAAATTTGCAAGGCACCCTTTAATTTTTAGAATTTCATGCATACATACAAGAGGTCATTGCAGCTCTAATGGAAATTCAATAATAACTACTTTCTCTCGATCACTTCTCTTGAAATTTCCCTATTTCTTGATGCTAAAATATTCCATGTCGACTTAAAGATTACCAAGATATGCAAACAATGTATAGAAAGTATGCAAAGCTCATGTTGCATGTACAGAATATGAACACATGAACAAAAAGTAGATTATGGAGTTGCCTGCCTTCTTTATTGAGCCAATGAAGGGTGTTGCTTTCCTAGAGGGGTGGTGTACACTTTTTTTATGCTAAAATATTCCATGTCGACTTAAAGATTACCAAGATATGCAAACAATGTATAGAAAGTATGCAAAGCTCATGTTGCATGTACACAATATGAACACATGAACAAAAAGTAGATTTTGGGGTTGCCTGCCTTCTTTATTGAGCCAATTAAAGGTGTTGCTTTCTTGGAGGGGTGGTGTACAATTTTTTGTTTGAATTTTCATTTTTATCATCATTTCATTTTATATTTTCTCTCTCATCCATTAGTTTCATTTATTATCCTAAATATAACCTTAACATCATGGACATCAATTAATTGCTATTTAATTTCTCTTTTGCATCAAACTAAAGGTACCAGGATCACTCTATGTATGAAGATCAAAGATGCACAACCTTAGACAATATCTACAATATGAGTATCTTTGAGGACATGCTCTAGGGACAAATAGGACAAAGCACATAATACCATTTTTCTGACATCTGATACTTGTTGTCCCGATAAAGCACCACTTTGGCTCCAAGAACTCACCTTTACCATTTTCATTTTGTCCTACAAGGAAATCTTATGGAAATTCATGACCTAGCAGATAGTAAGAAAAGTATGTTAGGACCATGGCTACCTTTTTAAAGGAAATAATGAGAGGACCGAGGTGGAAATTCTCTCTTCCTATGGCTTATTCATGAGGAACGCAAGGAGGAATCTCTCTTATAAATATCGGTTTTATTGGACCATTCCCCCGCTATTGGGAATCACCATGACCATGATATAGATTAGAGACTTCAGTTTTAAACAATTTCATATGAAGTGAATTAGCAGATACCATGCAGCTCAATTTCATTGCTTAATTATGTTTTGTTTAGTTTGTTTTGACTCAATCCCCAGGAATATGGCATTTTTTTGAACCATATAGTGAAGAAAATATATTTTCTCTTTCAGTGGATTGCTTGTTTGTTTTTAGAGTTTTATATGAGAGCTTTTTTAAAGGGTTTTTTCTGGAAATAGCAATTGCCTTGCTATTCAATTTTGAATCAAAGACACTTTCCAATACATATAGGCTCGAAGCCATTACAACATATTCATTTTTGAGTTTTATTCATATCATTACGGGAATTGAACTAAGGTGGAGAGGATAACAATTCCTCAGAACCATCCAAACTACACCCAATTGACATTATATGAGAGCTTATCATGACTATTACCATTTATGTTAATTTCTATTCAAAATAACACTCTATACATCAATAACTAGGTCATAATAATTCTGGATTCCTTGCTTTTCTTCAAAGTCTGAACTTTTCTTATATTTGTGGCCATTGCAGACCTTGGGAGTGGCTGGGGTAGGATTATCTTTTCTCCTGTGAGAAGGGGCAAACATATCACCAAGGATATCTGTCACTCAACAAAGAGAGACGGATTAGAAGGTTCTCTTGATCGTTTAGTTATTGGTAAAAGCAAAAATCCCACTCTTCACCATCAAGCTCGTAGATCCCTTTGGGGAGATTTGTGGCCATTTTAGGGGAATTTGGATGAGATCAATGCTCTGGGATAATTTTTCACACGAGGGAAAAGCTTGTGAGTATCTTCCATCTGTAGCATTTAAATCAATCAAAGCTCATGGTATTAGCTATGATCAGTGATATGTTCACATTCCTCTAGGTACATGCAACACTGTCAATAATTTGTACTGGCCACCATTTTTGTATTATTTAGATAAAAACCCAGCTTCATTTCTCTTGTGATTATGCAAAGCCAGGAAGCAATGTCTGTTCAATATTAAAAAGTATGCAGATATTATATATGGAAGACAACTTATAGATATTCCAGAAAGCTGCTAAAATTTGGTTTCTCTAATTCTTGCCTAATAACAATGAACTGTTATATTAAGAGAGAAACGTCTGCACTTGGAACATTTTTTAAAAATATAAGCTTTAATGCATTTTGAATAGAATGCTAATATTTATGAGTCAAGTTGCAGCTCTAAACTTGAGACAATGAAACTTTATGGATAAAGGTTGTATAACCATGTTTTGCATTACCTTTTAATGCAAGTGTAAGTGGCTGGTGCAGAGTTGAGATTTATGAGTCAAGTTGCAGCGCTAAAATTGTGACAATGAAACTTTATGGATATAGCTTTTGTATCCATTCTCAGTTTACAAAACAAATCTAGATGGATTTAGATGAGTATTGTTTTGCATTACCTTCTTCTAATGCAAGTGTAAGTAGCTGGTGCAGACTTCCCAAGTAGAAAGTATGGAACTCCAAAGCCATGGGGAAAACAGGGTGCCTATTAAGCATGAAGTCATGTTTATGCTGCAAGCTTTGCCAGCTCAAAATCAGAAAAAGAAAATCCATTCAAGCAATCTGTTATTTCCTTGGACATATTAGACAATCACATTTACATGCGAATAAGTATAAATTCAAAGACCAGTACGTACACTATTTCCTTAGTTGGTTCTCTATTAGGTATCTAAATTCTTCAAGACATTAAAGTCATGACAATTAATACCATATTTTTGCATCCATTACAATAAGTTTAGGGTTAAATGCCAAAATGTTAAAAATGTAAATTCAAAATCAATTTGTATGAGATTTATTTCAATTATCCTTTCATTTTGGTATTTAAAGTCATCTACAAGGTACATTTAGTAATTGATGTAAATGTAAGTTAAATTACTGAGGGACATTTTTTACATTTAATAATTAATGTAAATGCAAGTTAAATCATTCTAGGAGGGAAATTTTCTTTATAAAATCTCCAAGTAGCACATACTCTCCAGTGTTTCAAATTATTCATTTGCATTTGTTGGGGTGGTTAGTGTGTGTCTTCTTCTTTCTTCTTTTTGAACCATTTTTCCAAGTCAGCATAGACTAAGGTGTACATCTTCAATGTTTTGCATTCTTTTTTTAAGGCATAGTTTTTACATTCAATTGTTTGAAACCTGGGATGATGTGGAGTGGATCTTGCCTAGATATGCAAAAATCTGGGATGAAAATGTGGAGTGTATGAGAAAGATTTGAGACTTCTTGGATATGAAATTATAATTTTAACTATTTTCAGTCTCTGCATTGTGAAATTTATGCTTTCAAACATGGTTTGGTGATTTTGTGTGTCTTTGTGTGAGAATGTTCTAGTTCACACATTATTTAAAAATGTGTTTTATTGATATTTTATTGATTTTAAAGAATAAGAAATAGCCAAACAACAATGAATTATAACATTGTTGTGAACATGTTGATAAGTAATAGTATGTTATTTGAAGACAACATCACAATGAGTACAAATCAAAGGTGAGATTTTTTTTAATGTAATGAAGAATCAATTTCAGTCATATATTGTTATTATATGTTAAAATTTGTATTGTTTGTTTATTTAGGCTCATTATAGAGTTAGGTTATTGTGCATAGGTTGTTAAATCAAATTATATTTTAGACATGCAATCAACCACCTCACACACTTCTATAAGAAATTGAATTTCATAGTTGATTAGGTTTTTTTTTGCACCAACCATCTCATTCATGCCCAAGTATAATACAAACATCAATTTTATTGAAAAAAACCATTTTTTTTTAGAAAAAAATACTCTATAAAAGAAAATTAAAATAAATTATCTAAACTTTTTCACTTTATGCTTAAATACTTACAAATCCACTTTTAAAAAATTAAGGATCATTATCATTAATATTGTTTTCAAAAACATTTAATCAAATTTTGGTCAAGATAAAATTATATGCTAAATGGACCAAGCTTACAGCTGCATTTGAATGTACAATTGATACATTAGTCCCATCAAAATCAGTTCTTCAATTTGAAATCCCCATTTTCATATTATATCATACTTAAAGTAAAATGTAGAAAAATAATATGAAAACTACCCTATTTACCTTTATATTTTGTATCACAACTAGTTTGCATTATATACTTATGATTAAATATTTTCTTTCAATTTTGTTCGACTTGGTGAAATATTGTATATTTGATCAAAATTTTATAAGTACATAATGCATCTCATGTCAAGGGCATGCCAATGTTTTTTTTCCATGGATTCAAATGTCCTCAAGCAAACCCTCCATGGACTTCTTCACATTCCGTGAATAACATCCTAGGTATGTAACAAACATAAGGTACATACACTAATAATAATGTTAATATTCAAATGGTATATGTTTAAAAGACATGTATATTTATACACACCATCACATACCATTGTATTATCAACTCATATATATATATATATATATATATATATATATATATATATATATATATATATATATATATATATATATGTTGGAGCGAAATTCTCCTTTTATTTTGGTATTTAAAGTCACCTAGAAGGTATATTTAGTAATTGATATAAATGCAAGTTAAATCACTCTAGGAGGGCAATTTTATTTATAAAATCTCCAAGTCGCACATACAATTATCGTCCTCTCCTGTGTTTCAAATTATTCATTTGGGGTGGTGGTTAGTGTGTGCACCTTCTTCTCTCCTCTCTTTGACCCATTTTTCCATGTCAGCATAGACAATTAAAAGTTGGCATGACAATACCGTTTAATGTGTACATCTTCAATGTTTTGCATTCTTTTTTTAGGCATAGTTTTTACTTTCAATTGTTTAAAACCTGGGATGATGTGGAGTGGATCTTGCTTGGATATGCAAAAACCTGGGATGATAATGTGGAGTGTATAAGAAATATTTAAGGCTTCTTGGGTATGGAGTGATGATTTTAACTATGATGCGGAGTGGATCTTGCCTGGATATGCAAAAACATGGGATGATAATGTGGAGTGTATGAGAAATATTTGAGGCTTCTTGGGTATGGAATGATGATTTTAACTATTTTCAGTCTTCGCATTGTGAAATTTATGCTCTCAAGCATAGTTTGGTGATTTTTTGTGTGCTTATGTGTGAATGTTCTAGTTCACACATTATTTAAAAATGTGTTTTATTGATATTGTATTGATTTTAAAGAATAAAAAAAAACAAACAACAATGAATTAAAACATTGTTGTGAACATGTTTATAAGTAATAGTATGTCATTTGAAGACAACATCACAATGAGTACAAATCAAAGGTGAGATTTTTTTTAATGTAATGAAGAATCAATTTCAGTCATATATTGTTATTTGATGTTAAAATTTGTATTGTTTGTTTATTTAGGCTCATTATAGAGTTAGATTATTGTGCATAGATTGTTAAATTGAATTATATTTTAGATATGCAATCAACCACCTCACACATTTCTATAAGAAATTGAATTTCATAGTTGATTAGATTTTCTTTTGCACCAAACATCTCATTCAGGCCCAAGTATAATACAAACATAAATTTTGTTGAACATAATACAAACATAAATTTTGTTGAACAATAATCCATTTTTTGTTGAGAAAAAAATAATCTATAAAAACAAGTTAAAATAAATTATCTAAACTTTTTCACTTTATGCTTAAATACTTACAAATCCACTTTTAAAAAATTAAGGATCGTTATCATTTATATTGTTTTCAAAAACATTTAGCCAAATTTTGGTCAAAATAAAATTATATGCCAAATGGTCCAAGCTTACAACTCATTTGGATGTACAATTGATACATTAGTCCCATTAAAAACAATTCTTCAATTTGAAATCCCCATTTTTATATTAAATCATACTTAAAGTAAAATGTCGACAAATGATATGAAAAATACCCTATTTACCTTTGTATTCTGTATCACAACTAGTTTGCATTGTATACTTCTGATTAAATATTTTCTTTCAATTTTATTGGACTTGGTGAAATATTGTATATTTGATCAAAATTTTATAAGTACATAATGCATCTCACATCAAGGGCATGCCAATGTTTTTTTTTCCATGGAAAATGTCCTCAAGCAAACCCTCCAAGGGTTTCCTCACATTCCGTGAATGGAATCCTAGGTATGTAACAAACATAAAGTACATACAATAATAATAATGTTAATATTGAAATAATAATAATAATGTTAATATTAAAATGGTTTATGTTTAAAAGATATGTTTGTTCACATAGATGTGACCATTCAATGTATATTTATACACACCATCACATACCATTGTATTATCAACTCATATATATATATATATATATATATATATATATATATATATAGATTTCAAATATTATCCTTCATATGTTGGATATTTCCTCATAAATAAACTATTTTTCATTACATTGGTATCAAAACCCCTTCTAGGGCACTTGTTGATTTGACAGTTGACATATTTATCAAAGTTTCTTGATTTGACAGTTGGCATACTTGGCATATTGATTTGACAGTTAGCATATTTGACTCCATATCTCCAATCACAAATTGAATTTTTGTCATATTAAGTTCATAAATTCCATTAAAAAAATCATTCCAATGCAACGCTAAAGAACTAAAAGAAGGGTTCGATTACAAAAGAGAATTACCAAATACAATATCAACACTACATGAATAATTGATTATAAATACTAGATATTAGAAGAAAAGCCATGCAGATCCATCATTGAAGAAAATAACCAAAATAACCTACTTAAAAGTTGCAATGTCTTTGTCATTTGCAATTGTTCATCAAATTATTGAAAGAGGATTAAAAATGTTAAAATTGATGTGACAACCTCTATCTAAATTGTTGAAGAATGACCCAACTAGCATTTTACCATTGTGATTGCACATCTATTGAGGACATCGTGGGTTTACCTGCCATTCTAAATTAAATATCCAAAGCCACCAAAAATTGTCAAACAACTAATAGAATTCCCAAAAAATAACTTGGTAAAGCTAGCCACTAATGAGGAAAAGGAATAACAATCACATACAATTTGTGAAGAAAAATTATACTCATCGTACAAAAGAAAACACAAAAAGTAATAGAATGGGCACCATCATCAACCTAGAAGAAATCACTAAAGAATCATTCTCTCATGTCATCTATCCCTAGTTGAATTGTTTGTAAAATTATGCTCTAAGGACATGATTTTAAGGCAATTTGAAACATACCCAATCTATTCGCAGATTACAAGTTTGTGTCATCCGACACTTAGCTACTAATGAATTTGATTTTATGCCATAACACTTGCCATCATCATAAAATATGTCAGTGTTGTGTGGGAGACAACAAAGAAACCAATTTCAAGCATAGTTAAATTGGTTTCATACTTAGGATTTGAGATTCCAAAACACATAAAGTAAAGGTAAGGCTTGATTGGCTAACCATTCACCTACCACGATCGAAGAATATAGAATAATATAAGGATCCCTTCAATTAGTTGTAGTCACCATGATGAAATAGATCCCAAGGGTTGATCGTCAAGTAGATATAAGTCACAACCTTTCATTGTATTCTGATTTATGAAGAGTTCGTATTAAAGTTGGGGAAGGATGATAAGCATTCTCCTACCACTGTTGAAGAATATAAGGAGTTCACCAATCATCATAATCACCATGATAAAACAAATTCTAAGTGTAGACCGTTGAGATAATAAAATAAGGAGATAGTAAAATACGTGTTCTTCAAGTCAAAAATTAATTTGTCCAAATCAAATTATAAGATAAAGGTTTGAAAATTCACTTAAATAGGGGTAATTATTATTAATTAAGGAGTATCACCTATTGAATATGGAATTAGTGAGAGGAGTATCTAGGGACTCATTTTTAGAATTTGTAAACAATGTTTTTAAATTCAACGTGAATAATTAATAAATGAATTCACTTAAATAGGGGTAATTATTATTAATTAAGGAGTATCACCTATTGAATATGGAATTAGTGAGAGGAGTATCTAGGGACTCATTTTTAGAATTTGTAAACAATGTTTTTAAATTCAACGTGAATAATTAATAAATGAGTTGCAAAATGTAGAGGAGAAAATGAGTGCCTCAATGATGAAATTTATTATTTAAAATGTGAGGTGGCCAAACACGATCAAAATGATTTGATATCACAATAGCAAATTCAAGATCTCAAGGAGAATTTAATGAGTTATCATAGAAAAATGAACAAAATTCTAGCCTAAGGAATCATAATCAATTTAAGTTTAGTTACACATTAAGAAGTTAAAGAGCAAGAAGATACAACCGGAAAATATAGAGAAGTGATAAGTAATCATTGATAAATAAAGCAACAATGATCAATCCAATAGAAATAGAGAATAAGTTAGAAGTGAAAATCCAAATCACGGAAAAAGGAACCAATACATATCCAATCATTATCATAAATTAAATTGATGCTTATGTTGGAATGTTATCAACCAATAAATCACTAGAATTGACAAACAACAAATGTTCCACCATTGAAACCAAGACAAGATAGAAGGATGCCTTATCATCATCCAAATTGCAAGAGTCATTGTGAGTTGTCAAAATCAATATGAACATAAAAGGAATTCTTCATACATTTAAAAGATTTACAATTCCAAAAAAGAGTGAGGAGAAAACCAATACCTTACTTAGAAACATAAGATGAGAAGTTTCGTCCAAACACTTGACTAGCAAAAAGTCCCAATGAAGATCTACTTGGGATGGATCAATCCCTAAACAATGCAACAATTATTTTCAGAACTTTGAAGATCATACCATTTTTTTCCTTCAACCATGACAACATCATGAATAAAGAATTAGGTGAAAGAATTACATGCAAGAACAAATACATCTCTTTTCCATATTAGTCTTTGTGGACAAATCATCATTGAATGGGGAGGAAATGTAACAAAAAGAACATATAATGATGGTCGTGGTGGTGGTCACGTTGGTGGTAGTGGTTAGCGTGCACTAAGACCAAATTTGATCTATCAAACCTTAAGAAAGGTAAGGAACTACTTGGTTAATTTCTTTAGAATTTTATGTATGCGTTCGAAAAGATTTAAGAGAAGAATTCCTAAATCACAATAGTTTTCATGAGTTAAAAGGTTAGGAAGGTCGATATTTTAACAAATATTTTGAAATTGTGATTTAATATGGGTATATGCAGGGCATTCTAAGAGAAAGTGATTTTCATCTTCAACCATCTTAGTGCCACAAGATGACAAATTCTTTCAAGCCACCATGTTTTAGGAATTATCCAATGTCTTGTTTCGCTATGGAGCTCATGATAGTTTGTTCTTATTTTAATAATGTTTATTTTCTTCTTTACGCAAGTCAAAATAGAGAGATACTTTTGATCTTATAGATTAGGGTTGATCACCTCCTTATATTGTATTATTTTTCTTTTTTCCTCTAATTATTTATCACACCACAATTTCTCCTTAAATTTCGATGTAACAAATTTTTTAATATTATCATTATTATGTAGAGTGACCTCTTCCTTGATTCCCTAATGAATTAGTTAAGACTTGGCATATTTTTGCAAACCCCACTTGAGTTGTTGGTTGTTTTGATTGGAGTTTAAAGCAATCTTAGAAAGCCTCTTCTCTTCCATGTTGTTTATCTTGTTCTTGTACATTAAGTACCTAGTCATAACCATTTTCTCAATGGGGAAAACACTCAGTTCTATTAGGAGGATAGGATAGGGTGTATTTCCTTTAATTTTTAAATTATAAGTTATAAAACACTTTTGGATTTGTTCTATTTTTATGAATGATTCTCTAGAGATGTTGCATCCCCAAACTTAACAACCGTATATGATAATAGGAGTGGTGAGAGTCTCAAATAGGAGTTTCTTCTTATCCCATAGCCAAAAGTTTGTTGATTTGCCATAATAAGTTTTCCACCCTCCATTTATCATTTTCTCAATGTTATAGTTTTACTTAAGCTTGTGACGAAGATCAATTCCAAGATATTGCAAGTTGTTGTTGTCATACACGAAATTATCATAAATGATCTTTTTGGATTTAATTATCATAACTTTCATTTTGATAGTGTTGATAGTCATAACCATACTAAAGAAAAAATCCTTGAGAACTTTAGTTGGTTTTCAAGATTATTGGAACTCCTCATCATAAGAAAAATATCATTGACATAAAGAAGAAGGATGGTGACTATATTAGCTAGAGCCAAGCTGACACAACCTTCTTCTTCCAAAACATCCTCTAACTTCTTGTTGTATATGCCAAAAAGGGTAGGGGAGAGGGGACAACATTGTTGATTAAGGTTGGTTGTCATTGATGTCAACCCTTGAAGAAAGACCCGTAGCACAAAGGTTTGGGTAATGGACCCAATAGTGTTTGATGTAAATATGACTCATTATTGTTTTTTCATGGTTGATAAGAAGTAAATATG
>ML779164.1:807583-817588 GCA_009831015.1 Picea engelmannii
GGTTCAAAGTTATGATTACTTCAAGTTAGGGTTGTTGACTAATCCAAAACTAGGCATGTGAGACTAAAGAAAAGTTTGATGAAAATGCTAGTCTCTTGTTTTTAAAAGTTAAGGAAGGTTTGCAGGAATGTGATCATATAAAATAGATCTATTACAGAGCTACAAATCAGATTTGGATGATAAAATTGATGAGGTATTTTGGTTGAGGTACATGTTGAGTACATGGTTGAGACAAGTAGTTGATGAGTTGGCACACCTACATGAGGTGTATAGTTGATGATGTTGGTACATATTGATGAGTCGTAGTTGATGAGTAGTTGACACATGATTGGTACGCACTTGGTTATGGTACAGGTTGGTGCATGGTTGATGTACTTGTTTAAGGTACAGGTTGATTACAGGTTGGTGCATGGTTGATGCACTTGTTTATGGTACAGGTTGATTACAGGTTGGTGCATGGTTGATGCACTTGTTTATGGTACAGGTTTATTATAGGTTGAGGTACAGGTTGATGCATGGTTCAGATTCATGGTACAGGTTTACAGCGGTATATCTCACAGTGATAGTGTGACAGTGGTTCCATCATTGTACTTCTACTTTAGGGTGGCAGGACGGGGCAAGGACAGGTGGTTGTAGCCACCTTCTGGTTGTAGCCAAAGAACATTGGGGGTTGTAGCCTCCTTCTGGTTGTAGCATGAGAAACTAGGAGGTTGGAGCCTCCTTCCAGTTGCAGCTGGAAAACAAAGGAAGTTGGTGCTTCCAATGAATGTAATTCTTCAAGACATATAAGAAAAAACATTCTGTGGTTTTCTCCCGATTTGGGTTTCCACGTAAAACACTCGTGTATTGTGTATGTGTATGTTTGTTCATTTGTTCATTGCTTATTTACTCTGCAGTTATTGGATAATAATGCTTCATTGATATAGCACTTGGATTATATGGTTAAAAGGGACTAAATTGCTCTATTACCGATTCACCCCCCCCCCTCTCAGTAATCCAACAAACATTGTTTAACTTTATATTAATATTAGTTTCTTCTGACTATCACTAAGTGTTCCTAAACATGGAAATAACTTTCTTGTACAATCTTATTGCATCAACTCTCAACTTGAAAGAAAATTTTAGCTCTTCTAATCTCTTCTTCAAAGGTTAGTTCTAGGTACTGTGTCAAAATATTTTCTAAAGTTAAAAGAACAACATAGGAGATCGATTTATTATTGTGGAACTCCTGTCTAACGATCTTAAGTGTAGCAAGGTGGTCCACAGTGGAATGATAACTCCTAAATATGGCATGGCCTTTATCTCTTCCATGGATTTCTAGCCACATGTTGATCTTATTTTCCAAAATAATTCCATATAGCTTGGCTAAAATGGGGCTAATCATAATGGTCCTCTGGTCCTTTGATTAGAGGCATTTTTTTTATCCCCACTCTTAAAAATAGGTACAATGAGGCTTTGAATATAGGGTTTAGGGAAGCTCCATGTCACTGCTAAATTGAAGATCTTGTGGATGTGAGGGATGAGGGTAGGCCCTCCAATTTTTAATATTTCTACTTGGTAGCATTCGATGTCCTTAGATTTCCCTTTTGTGAGTCGCTTAACCCCAAACTCTATCTCTTCTATAGAAACAAATTCTTCCTCTATAGAAAGGGTTTGAATGTTGTCCATGACATCATGGGTTTCATAAATCTTTTTAAGGTAGGAATTCAGGTCCCTCAAGGGATTCACATTGTTTTCTTTAGTTTTACAAGTCACAATTTTCCTCCGAAATTTCTTAGAATCTATCTTAGAGAGGTGCAAAAGATTATTTTTCTTTCTATCTATATAGTACATTTTTTCCTTTTAATTAGGGCTCTACACCTATTTATCTTGTCAAATTTTAAGGACTCGTTATAAGCATCCCTATTGGATTTTCTAGAAAACTTACACTCTTTATAATACCAAGGGTGGGCCATTCTATTTTCCCTTTTACATGACACCTCAATAGAGAACTTGTTAATGGAAGTAGAGAGGGTTGTTGTAAAATTATGATAGGGGTATTCAATATTGTCCCTAATTTATAGGAGATTTAATTTATTTAAAAAAATATTAGCTTTATTTTTGTCAAAGATCGAGTGATTTTGGTTATCAAAATTTTGTTCTATGGGGATTTTGTGCATGAAAAAGTTTAGAGCTATGGTTAAAGGTCTATGATCAAAGTTGGGCTCATGGTAATTTAATATGTCAAAATTTACTATTTGGCTATATACGTGGATACCATATATCACATAATCTATGACATTGATGCTAAGCTCATGAATGGAAGTCACTTGGTTGGATTTTGGACACTCCATTAGAACATTGTGAATTGTTATATCTTGAGAACTACAAATCTTGATCATCTTGGCACCAAGCAAATTATCAACCAAGTCTTTAGAGTTTCTATTGTATTTGTTAGCTAAAACAAGTTCCTCATCTAGTCATAGAGGATTAGGGTTGGAGTCATTGCTTAAAATAATAACTTGATTAGTTGTTCTAGCATTTAAGTTTCCTAGCAAGAGGACATTTCCTTCATTTCTTAGAATGTAAATGTTATGTTCTAAGTCATTGTAAGGAAAAATTTTGTCTAGGTTATTTTTCTTATAAAATATAGAATTAATAGGCATGTAATAACATATTTCTATATAAATTCTCTTAGTGTTGATATTCAAAATCTCCAGGCACATGTATTGATTGAAAGGGTATTTCTTATGAAGCCTAATGGGAGGAAAAATGTTCTTCTTTATGTAACAAGCTTTGCATCCAATTTCTTTGTTGTAGGATCTCTTGTTCCATACTAACCACAAGAAAAATCCTTATATGTTAGGGACCTTAGATTCTTCATTTTGCCAAGTTTCAACATGCAATATAATAGACATTTCACTCAAGATCCAATTTAACATGGACCCTTTGCTCCATGGAAAGCCATGGCAATTCCAAGAGAGGATTCAGAGTGTCCCAAATTCCTATTTATTATTATCTTTTTGGTCTATATCCCTAATAATAACTTTTATATTCCTATTTAATTCCCCTTTTCCTTCCTTCTTAGCTTTGTTTACCTTTTGAACTTCCTTCCTTACTTTAGCTTGGTCTTCTGGAATGAGGTCTTTATTTATAAACATTTCTGATCCTTTTAGACTCGAAGTTTTATAGAGTATGCCATATTTATGGTCATTAGAACTTACCTTAACATGAACTAACCTATTTTTATGCTCAATTGTTTTTCTCAACCTCTTTTCTTATATGAGACAAGTTGTTTCAATATGTAATTTATTTTGTAGTTCTTCCTTAACTAGTGCTAGCATGTCCTCATCTTTATTATCTTTAAAACCAAACATTAGGAGGTTCAAGGATATTTTGTTAAACTCATGGTATAATTTTATAAGCTTATGCATTTACTCTTTGATGAGTTTGATATCCAATTTACCTTCCAAACTATTTAAGGCCAAATTATTATTTAGTTTTTCTTTTAGCTCTTTAATATTGTTCCTCAAATTAAGATTTTCTAGATTATTGACATATTCTTCATGGGTTGATTGTTTCTTTTCTTGGCTTTGTTTTTCCTTTTATTGTAATCAAATCTCCATTTTTTTGCATTTTATTCTCCAACCCTATTGCTTTATTGTCTATATGTTTCTTAATATTGTCTTCAACATATCCAAACTTATTAATAAGCATTATCTCTAACTCGGTTTGAAGTTTGGCTTCTCTTTCTTCTCTACATTTATCTAATGATTATATATATTGTCTTCAACATATCCAAACTTATTATTAAGCATTATCTCTAACTTTGTTAGAAGTTTGGCTTCTCTTTCTTCTCTACATTTCTCTAATGATTCTATATATTTGCAAAGATTGTCTAGGGTTACTTTGCTAGGTCTCTTTTTGAGAGGTTTTGGTACATGTAGTGAATTGTTCATTTTGGAATAAAGGAATAGAGAGGAATTAAATTATAAACAAGACCAAGAGAAGAAACATGTGCACATGATTAGGTCAAATTTGTAGATTAGGGTTGCAGAGGTATTTCTCGGTGAAAATGTCCCATAAAAATGCCTCAGTGAAAATGGTCCATGAAATTGCCTTTGTGAGAATGCCCTATGAAAACATATCAAGAGTCATTTTCTACAATTGAAGTGGGTATGTGTCTGTAGACGTGGTTCTTCTAGTTATTGATTTCTCCAAACACAATTAGTTTCATTTTTTCAATTTTCTATCAATAATAATATTCAAAGGGAATATGTCTAAATGGCATGTCTATTCACACACACACACACACACACACACACACACACACACACACACACACATATATGCACAATGTCACAATCTATTGTATTATTAACTCATTTATTATCAATTATGTATTTTATATCCCATATGGATTTCAACTATTTTTCCTTATGTTAGGTATTTTTTCGTAAATGAACTATTGTTCATTACATGGTAAATGACATTAGAGTACAAAATACTCCTAACCCAAAGGGACTCTACAAAACTTGAATCCATGACCTCTTTGTGATATCTACCTTGAAATTAGTTGATTCAAACCAATTAAGTTAATCTATTGGGCCAAGAGCATGTCAGTTGTTAAATGAATAATCACAAGATTTAGAAGATATTATCATTTTAATACTCACTACATAAGATATTACAACATGTAGTGCAACCTCTTATTGTGTAAATGTGAAGTGTATTAGGTCAAAACCTTTATTCATTCGTTTTCTTGTAAAATACATCCTTGGAAACCCCTGGGCATGTCTCCTCATTTTGAGAATGGTACCCAACATAAAGTGAACCATGTAGACTATTGTATATTGACTCGATAGGGACATTAAGCGAGACTCATGTATGCAAAGACATCTAGCTTAGGGACTTGACCTTGAGACCTCCTGCTTGTTATTCACAACTCTCAACCACTCAATCTAGCCCACTAGGAAACACCTATTTATTCATTTAATTGTTATATAAAGAAAAAATCATATGATAACTTTAATACTAGCGATTGTGTATAAAAAATTTCATTACAAAGATGTGTTTGACATAAAAAAAAATCATTACAATTATAATGCATGATAATCCACTAACAATATCTGATGAACAACTCATAAATATGTTTTTGTTTTCTTAATTACGATAAAAATCATGAAGTTTTTTCAATTATTTTTAGTTCCACACCACACCACAATCAAAATACCTTATAGATAAACCTGCAAAATATATATATATATATATATATATATATATATATATATATATATATATAAACAAAATATCACAGCTGCGATATTTTATTAAAATTTCCCAACTTCATTATTTTATCAAGTATGCTAGCATTATAATTTGTTGTGTTATTGTTGAATAGCTGGGGTCCAACAATTAATTCGCACGTGAACCAAAGGTAAATAATTCTATGAAGGTAACCCTTTAGTAGAGTAGTTAGGTAACCCTTTAGTAGAGTAGTTAGTATGCCAGTTAAAGTTACACAATTATATGTAAAGCCTTATAATAGAATAGTTTTGTAACTCTATGTAAAGATTTACGATATAATTGTTAGTGTCTTATAATATTGATAATTGTTGCAATGTGCATAAGATGTGATCATCTAATTTGAAATGTATTTTTGAGTTCTTTTGCAATTGCCAACATTTGTGTCCATTGAAAGTGGGATTTGTAGAAGATGTATATATATAAATCATATCTCAATGCTTAGAGGTCTACCCATTCTTCAACACATTCTTTCTTTATACTTTAAATTATTGTATTCTTGTGCAGTTATAGGATCAAATATACGAGCCTTCATCAAAGTTTCTTATTTTGTCATTTGTATGGCGACTATAGAGTAGAATTTCTTTAGTTGTTCTCTTTTGGCCTAAATATGCATGCAAATAGTACTCAAAGGAATGATGCATTGGATGAGTTTTTAAGGAAACGTTGAATTTAGTGATATATCATATTTCCATCTTTTTGTGTGAGAATTTATGTCATGGCCTAGAAGATACTTAATAATTCTTGACTTTTGTGGTTTTACTGCTTTTGCATGTAAGTTATGTTTTAGGGTAATTATTCTATATACATATTCTTCAATTTGCCTATCATCTACATATGACATTAACAAAAAACCAAATCTATATTCATTAAGAGGTTCCATCAATGCATTTCTTTGTGTTGGTGGGGATGCTAGAGAGACTATATGCTTAAACGTGCGAGGGCTTGGAGGAGTTCAAGTGTTATTAACTACATTGCAAGTGAATTTGCATGGGATTTTATTTCCACCTAACTATGTCGAAGTGTAATGAAAATGTGTTGCAAGGTTCATTTTGGTTGAAGTGATGTGTCCATTTGGGGTTCCATCGGTGGCTTTGTGTGTGGGCTTGGGCTAGACTTGGGATGAGTCTAGTTCATTGAGGATGCTTGTAGATCATAAACTGTGTACTTGTGTGTGATGGATCAACAAGTTGCTTGATAAAAAACTTGAGTAGTGTTGCTTGATAACAAATGGGGTTTATTGTGTGTGTGTTATTCCTCTTAAACAATTATCTTGTTGGCATATTATTGTGTAATGTATAGTGGGGATCAAGTAATTTTTTTTGTAAGATAGCTAATTATTTATTCATATACACATCAAAAGTACAAAATGATTAGCATTAGACAGTCTAGAAGAGAGATTGCCACCCAATTTTCAAAAAACATGAACATGTTTTTGGTTTCCTAGTATGTAAGTAGACCTACTTCTCTATATAAAATACTTAGGATATGCATTAGCCAAATTCTAAGATCTCAAAATCTTATTCTAAGTGCCCATAGGGGCCATGATCAAAGTATTTATCAAAATAGAGGAAAACATGTGCACCAAAACATAATGGGTTTGGAAGTTAGTGCCTAGGGGATAAATCCACATTGACTGGAGTTACTGGAGTGATGCTCACCTTCCCAACCTAGCCTTCTTCCTCTACCTTCATTGTTTCAACACCTTCCATCCCTATTGCGTATACTGCCTCCACTTCTATTGCTACTGCTCCCCCCATTACTTCATCATTTTCAAGGTCAAATCCCCATATAACATTAATCAAGGAATCATCCCTGGAATCTTGTTGGTCTAGGATATAAAGAAAAACATCCTCCTAGAGGCCTAAACTGCTCCTAATTCCACAGTTTATTAGTTCCTTTAGCCAATATAGATCCACAATTTTTGGTGTACTCAGATTCCCTACTTTTGGAGAATCCAATATCTAGAATAAGGTTGTTAATCTTTGTGTCTACCTCAACATTTGTAGTTTTTCCTATTTTCATCCTGACCCTATCTTCAACGTCTTTAACCTCTCTTCTCGATGCTTCAAAATGGTGAGTTTGGTAGGAAACAATAATGGCTACTGCCTCCTTGTCTTCTTCCTACAAGGAGAGGGTCCTTCTCCTTTCTAATTTCTCCCCCCAAAATTGGGAAGTCTCCCCCCCTCCCCCCCCCCCACTTTTCCTTCTTCTCTCTACCTTTCCTCATATTTGTATCCTTTTGAACTAGTATTAGTTTGATGTAATTCATGGTTTTGGACAAAACCCTAGCCATTGACCCAACTAGTCAAACATACCCAATTTTTACCTGATCAACCCTACCCCTCCTTTCTTATCTAACATATATGATCTCAGTTTCTCTCACTGTGTGAAATGAAGAGTTGGCCCTTATGGTAAGGCCAATACTTTGACAATGCTACTAATATATATGTAATTACACTTTAACATTGTATGGGATCCCTTTGTGGCACTAAAACTCTAGATGAATCCAAACCACTAACCCTTCTAAATGCACATTCATTATTCTTAGCATCTCTACATTGAAATTGGTTTCATCACTTCCCAAGTCATCACCATGGTAACTAATGGTGTTCATGGGAGACTTCTCTGCATGATCTGTTGTGCTCACCATACTATCCTCCATACAAATGACATGTTAGGAGGGAGGACAATCATAAATTCCTTTGCAACCTAAACCATCTCGCCTCTCCTCTGATTGATGTCTTCTAGTCCCATCTCCATTTGCTCTCATGTCCTTTGGCCAGGTGATAGCCTCCACAACTATCCCCGCTAACAACTCATCTAAGGAGTGGGCCATGAGTAAATTAATTGTGAGTCTCTTATATGTTTTATGATTGTTATTTTTACGATTTTAAATGTTGTAAATTCCATTAAGACTACCAATCATCTTTCTACATAGGGTCCACATCATCTATAGTGTGGTTGGTGGATTTATTCTTTTGTTGACAGTTGCATTGTCAGGGTCATGTTTGATTGTAGATCATTTGCTCATCTTTTCCTTTTATTTTTTGTTGCATGTTGTGGTAATCAACAAAGTCATTTTATCCTAGGTGTTCATTTTTATCCCCAACTCCTAGGGATAACTAAGGAGATGTTTTCTTGAGGCCCTTAGATGCATACATGGAGTACTGAGTGACAACTTGACCAGTAGTGTCAACTTGCATAGACAGTGGCCCACCTCACCACCACAACTCTAGTTTCATCACAATGGTTCCACCACATCAATTGGCCTCCGGAAGACATTGGATCTTGCTCCATGAGGTACTAGTGAGGTATTACAATGAATGTCATTTCAATATTTGAGGCATTTGATTTTGTTGCATCTATTACTGCTTTTGATTATGTAATGTTTGCTTGGACATTTTGCTCTTTTTCCTGTTTCACTTTGTTGGTTGACATTGTGCCCTAGTAAGTGGGTCACCCTTGGGGATATTTTTTCTACTGGGAGGTCCTCTTGACGATTCATTGTGCTATTCCCGACCATACTTGTCACTTTCCACATTTCATCCCCTCATCTCCTTACCTTTTGGTATTTTCGGGTGTACTGACTCAAGAACGAGTTGTCCCTCATGTCATGGGAATAAGGGGTTGAACGCCCAGAGGCTTGTAGTTGGAAAAAGACAAAATCCAAACATTAACCTTCTATATGCTTGCCCAGGGATCCCGAGGACAATGAACTTTATCTCGTAAGAAATTGATGGGACCCATGAAAACTAATTAATAAAATGCCAACCAAGGTGGAGCATGTGTGGGAACTATTTTTAATGCTTAGGTAGAAGCCCCACACATGTGTTCAACTTGGGGAAGCATGATGTGACCAGGGAGTTAATACCTCTCGCATCTACCAAAACATTAACAGATGAAAACATTGTTGCTCCATGCTATGAGTCTTTCACTGATTTATAATGGCCACACACTAGTATCCATCTAAATCCGAAGGTGGAGATGGATGAAAATACTCATAGAACAAACCTACATCCCCAAAAGGATCTACATCAAAAGGATGTAGTATTTTTAATTCAAATTATTATTAGAGGATAATTGACAGATTAAATTAGCGATTAAAGTGTACTCTTCCTACATATTTAAGTAAATATGTAAAATGTATAAATTAAATGTAGTATGTTATTTTTAATTCAAATTATTATTATAGAATAATTAACTATTAAAGTGTACCCCTCCCCCCACATTTGAGTAGATATGCAAATCACATATGTGCTAAGCCAAACTAAATCTTTTAATATTATTGCATTTACCTCCATTTTCCATGCTTTATACAAATCATTGTAATGTGTCTAGTATGAAAACTTTGCATAAATTCATTATCCATTGTGTGAGTATTTTCTTTATATAATATGTTTTCAATATTATTGCATTTACTTCCATTTTTCATGATTTATATAAACCACTGTAATGTTTCTAATATGAAAATTTTCCATAAATTCAATTTATAACCTTCATTATCTATTATGCGAGCATTTTCAATTTTCCATAAATTGAATTTATAACCTCTATTATTCATTATGTGAGCATTTTCTTTATATAATATTTTTCAGTTTTATAATATTTTTTTTTTAATTATTGTGTTTTTAGTTATTATTTAATATATATATATATATATATATATATATATATATATATTATATATATATTATATACTTTTGTAAGTATCCATGCTAA
>ML779164.1:819000-856864 GCA_009831015.1 Picea engelmannii
TTTTATTATAATGTTTGTAATAATTTTGACTTTTTAGGTCATAGTTTCAATAATGTTGCAATTATAATTTTAAAAGGGGTGATTATGGGAGTATCATTTTTCAATCTGGTGTATACTTTAAGGTTTTGGTTGCATTAGTCCTGATTGTTAAGGTCGTGGTTTCAAACAAGTTGTAGTAATAACTTCAAAAAATAAACGGGTGTTATTGGGATTACCAATTTTCAATTTTGCAGTTCATTTTAATGTTTTGGTTGCAACAATACATATTGTCAAGGACCACAACTTCGAACGAGTTGTAATATTAACTTTGAAAAGAAAAGAGCTAATTTTGTAGCCACGAATTTTCAATTAAAATGCTGATTTTAAGGTTTTGGTTGTAATGATACTAATTTTTAAGGCCATAGTTTCAAACAAGTTGTTTTAACCTAGAAAAAAAGAGAGGTGATTTTGGGAGGACCACTTTTCGATTCGAGAGTTGATTTTAAGGCTTTGGTTGTAACAATATCAATTGTTAAGGCCATGATTTCCAATAATTTGTAATTTTAATGCCAAAAAGGGATGAATTTAGGAGCACCACTTTTGGATTCGCAGGTAAATTTTGGTGTTTTTGATCCAAAAATATGGGTTCTTAGGGTTAGAGTTCTCGTACCACTTTTGGATTCAAGGGTTATTTTTGGTGTTTTTTACCAAAAAATGTGGGATTTTAGGGCTACAGTTATTTTTTTGAGGTCACAGTTCTCATCAAGTTGGTAACTATGTTCATTGCCCAATGATAATTTCTCATCCATTGAAATACCAAAATGATGAATATTTACTTGTATATGTATATGGTTCAGGTCAAATGGTTAGATTTGTCAATTTTGACAACTTTTGAATACATCAGTTTGAACTAGAATGACTTAATGTGAATGCTTGAGATACCAAGCTTTAGTGTTGATGTGTAGTTATAGAAAAGGAAATCGAAGATTACGATCACCATAACGCTAGGGATTTCACACTGAGTAAATCAATATTATCTTAGAATTAGGAGAAATTTTGTGTTACTCAATATCTAGAATGGGAAGATACATATACATTACATCAAAAACCCTCAAGATATAAGATTTATGTTGCAAAATCACATTAGAAGAACACAAAAAACAACCCAGAAGACTAAGTCTGCTTTAATTATTTCAAGCCAAACACATTCAAAGTTGTATCCCACACCCTTCAACACATAATTTATATTGCACAACCAATGTCCATTCCATACTTATGATCTCCAACTTGTTATAATAGTCAATATTTATTTTCAATCCCTTCAATGAGGTTTAAATTACATTGGTATATGTATAAGAGCATAATTACACATATAATGATCTATGTATTGATCAAGGAATTTCTTGTTAAATGATGCAAATTAGATGTTAGAAGTACATGCTCCCATGATTACACTAATGAATGATCTTCACATTGATGATAATGAAGCTTTAGCTACACTTTCTTTTCCAAGGGAAAACTCACAAAACTTCTTTATCTTCTTCAAAATGTCTAGATGGAGGGTAGTTCAACAACTAGCCACGATATCAATTGTAACCTAGCTAGATTCAACTAGACTTGAACCTTAACCAAACTATAACAAGAGACCTCATGAAAAATTCTACCTTGAAATAGCCCATTTGAACCAATTGATCACACCCACTAGGATTGACATTAGTTGCACATGCCCCAAAAAACACATAAGATGTTTCAACATAACTTTATATTCTAATTACATTTCATGGTGAACATGACCAACCCATAGTGCATGAATTGCTAAAATATTGTGCCACTAAGTTTGAGATCCTAGATCACACCATCATCTACATTGATGGAACATAAGGGCCTTACTTGATGCTGCACAAATATGTATCTGATGAAGAAGCCTATAATTAGCTATAAAGATTGTATTGTAAGGTTGACCTAGAATTCACAAACAAAAGACATGAACAATAATTTCACTCTCCATTCTTATTATCTCAAACTATATCATTATAGAGTCATTTGTCATCAAATTTTATGCTTACTTTCCTTTAGTCATAGAGACTTGTTATGAAATTGGTATTGAGCTCCATCACTATGGTGGGAAAAAGACAAAGCAACTCAATTAAAAAGAGGATTAGCCATTTCACTTAGTTGCATTTTGTGAGATTGGATTTATGTGAGTTTGAACACTTTATTTGACCATTTTCTCATTCACCTTCATGAATTTTATTGCACAATTTGTAGGTTGGGAAAATCCCAACCCAAACCACAATATGGAAACAACTAAGAGAAGACCTACCCACTGTCACCTTAGATAGGTATTCCCGTCACTTTAGAGATGAAGTAATCACCTCAAGGGGGGAATCCCGAGTGACCCTGGGGGAAATGAGATGGAAGATGAAGAGATGATGAAGTGCCCCCCTATAGGTCAATGATGGAAGGTAAAAATGGCTTGAAAAAGTCTTGTATATGGTGGAAGACGTACCACAATATATAAGACCTTCCAAGAAGTGATTGTACCTACCCGAGACATAAGGAAAACATAGATACAAGCCCAATAATTTGTTGGAAAAGAAAGTTAAGATTGTTTTCCCTAATTGCAGCAATAAACACTAATATATATCAGCAACAAAAAGAAATAAGAGTTGCAAATGAAGTTGCTAAAAGTCTAGTTAAGGATGCAAGAGACAAGCTAGTAATGACTAGTTTAACTCAAGTATTGATGCATTAAACTTTAACAACAGGATAAGGATGTCATAAAAAAGTATTCCAGAGATCATTATTATCCCTATGGGCGTAGCACACAAGTTGTTACAACAAGGAAATCAACCACCAAAACTTGCCAAAAATACACCTAAAAAATGCGTTGAGATTAATAGATTATAGGGGAAAACTTTTAACATTTTTTGACGGTTGGTTTGTGAGTTATCAAGATATTTGTATTAGGGTTTTTTCATCCCTAATGGCTATAGATTAAAATTTATAATAGAATAAAGAAGCACTTAGGAAAATGAGACGCCTTAGTGGCTCAACCAAGCATATAGAGCATAGAATTGATTCCAATTTAGACAATCTCAAAATCTCGAGTTTTCATGTTAACCAATGAAATATTTTATTTCTCCAATGCAATTGGATTAGTGCCTTTAGCTATTGGGTTATGGAGTCAAATACAGAGTAAGCTAGCAATGCTATCTCCTTAGGGGTGTAAACCCTTTTACTTCCTAAGGAAAACAAGGATAACTAGGACATACTAGAAGGGTGTAAACCATTTTACTTCTCCTAGTAAAACCTTATGCAAACCCTTATACTCCCCGAGAAGTATAAAAAATCACACTTGTAACCAAGGAATGAAACAACAATAAGATAGATTCCTTACCTAGTCCAAGCAACAACAAGATAAACCTTCTTTTACCAATATAATCCACCACAAATGTAAGAGAATATCTCCAAGAGAGGTATCACACTACTTCTTCCACCAATAGCACAAAGAAACCATAACAAGAGCACAAGAGAGAGATATTTCCCAAAGAGGGTGCAAAATTCAGCTAGGAGACTTCTCACAATGGGAGAGTTATGATGAAAAATGAAATGGAGATGATCTTTATTTATACAAATCCTACAAACATAGTTTTTCCACAAAACATAAGGTAAAACACAAGATAAGGGGTCAACAACCCTTATCTTTCCCCTTTACAAAATTATTATTATTTAATTCATATTTTGCACATAAAAGAAACCCTAGAAACATGACATCACCCTCTTTTTCGGAAACGTTTAGAACTTTTTGTCAAGTCATTGAGTTGGAGAAGGAAAGGCTAGGCCTCCAAAGGCCAATAGTATTCAACCAAGGCATTTCTTCCATGATCCATGGGAATATTCCTTCAAATCGTGCCAAGTGTCCACCATCACCACCAAACCCTAGCCCTAGGTGATGCCAATCCCCCAAAAGGTGACATTTTTCCCCTTTCAAGAAATTCATTTGGCATGCAGGGGGTGGGAAAGTTCCTCCAAGGTGTCCTCTAGGCCTCCAAAGGCATGTCATCATCATGTAGAGTGTGGGCCCTTAGCATCCAACCTGTGGTCTTCAAACCCCATGGAATCCCAAGCTAAGCTTGTTCTTCCAAAATTGTCCACCAGCTAGGTCCTACAAAGACAAATGGATATGCCCTCCAAGGATCTCGAGTCAAATGCATCATGATGAGTAAACAAAATCAATAAAATATCCATATAAACATGTACATCCAAACCACCTCATCAAAATAAACCAATGCTCAAAGACCCTATGCAATTTGCCAAGTTTAGGTATGGGAGGGTTGAAAAAACGACCTATTGGGTGAATTGTACCTCAAGTTTAGGGGCGTTTCTCGAGGGGAACTCTTTCTACGCCATGTGGATGAGGTGTCATGGATGGGGGGAATACTTTTGGACATGGGGTTCATGACATACAATGGATTATAGTGTCTCACTTATGGGTTCCTTTGTAGAGGGTGTGATGCACCTTTGTTTTCAATGCAACCTTTTTCCAAGCCCATTTATTACCTTGTATTCTTTTAAGATGCTTCCAGGTGGAATCCAAGGTGGGGCTTCTACCTAAGAATGAAAAATTGTGTCCACCTTGAATCTACCCTGGTCACATCATCCTTCCCCAAGTTTAACACATGTGTGGGGTTCTACCTAAGCATTAAAAACAATGCTCACACATGCTCCACCTTGGTTGGAATTTTATTAATTATTTTTCATGGGTCCCATCAATTTCTTATGAGATACATTTCATTGTCCTAAGGATCCCTAGGAGAGCATCTAGAAGGTTAATGTTTGGATTTTATCTTTTTCCAGCCACAAGCCTCTGGACCTTCAACCCCTTCTTCCCATGAAATGAGGGACAAACCCTTCTTGGGTTGGTACACCTGAAAATCCCAAAAGGTAAGGAGATGAGGGGATGGGATGTGGAAAGTGACAAGTATGGTCGGGAATGGCACAATGAATCGTCGAGAGGAACTCCCAGTAGAAAACCTATCCCCAAGGGTGACCCACTTACTAGGGCACAATGTCAACCACCAAAGTGAAACATGGAAAAGAGCATAATTTCCAAGAAAATGTTACATAATCAAAATCAGTAATAGATTCAACAAACTCAAATCCCTCAAATATTGAAATGACACTCACCATAATACCTGGCTTGTACCTCATGCAACAAGACCCAATGTCTTCTGGAGGCCAGCTAATGTGGTGGATAATGTCGTGATGAACCTGGAGTTGTGGTGGTGAGGTGGGTATATTTTTTTGAAAGTAGAAACCATTGGTCAAGTTGTCTCTTGGTACTCCATGTATGCAACTTGAGGGCCTTGAGACATCATCTCCTTAGTTATCCCTAGGATTGGGGATAACATATGGCTCCTACTTGGGGACATGTACTCAACGTAGAGTGCATGAGAACCACAACATATCCTGGCGGACCAGTGCCTACAATGAGACATAACACTATAAAATCTAGGGTGGTTCTATCACCCTTCGTCCATACACAATCAAAACAAAAAATGAAAATTAATCTAGAAAATAAAATTTTAGCATTTTTTCAAAAATTTCTAAACTAAACATGAAATAAATAATAAAAGTAAATAAAAATTAAATGCAACTAAAATACCACGAGAAATCAAAATGAATATGCAGGAAATACAACCAGTGAAACCATCTGTCCACTACTTCATCAAGGTATCTCCCCCTATGATTAATCATGTAATACCAAAAATACAAGTCGAGTGCATAATAATCATGAACATAAATAGGCATATAAACAATTATTGAAAGAAATCGATGGAGATGGGTGGGAGGGAGGAAATCTTGCCGAAAAGAGAAACCATCATCCTGCCTAAAAGTGTAGCCACACTCCTGATAAATCCATCTCTGAAGAGGGATATCATATGTAGATGATGACCTGTCTTCATCTTCACTTAGAAAATCACTACTCCTTGAAGGCTGAGAAAGGATAAGAGATCCCAAGAAAACCTTATGATTCCCAAGAGAAGAGGAAATAAGATAAGGGAGGACCTCAGGTCCTAAGAAGGATTATTTTCCCTCATCCAAAATATGTTGCTTCTTCATCTATAAATCCTTCTGAAATGCCCCAAGATGATGTCAAAATTTTGATATGCTCGTTTAACCATAGACAATGTCACATCATTGCCACCCAACCATAGGCACTTACACATGCCACCCCGACAATAATAACCTTTTCTTAGATAGAATGATTCTGGCAAGTCCACTCTAGAACCAACAGATAAACCCTAACGAGAAATACCACTGTTGCAGCAGCAACACAATACCAAGAGAAGGTGCCTCTACTAAAAGAAGTGTAACTTTACCAAGAGAAGTGCACAAGAGAGACACCAAAAATACTGATAATACTCCAAGACAATTGTTGCACTACTCTCTCCATACTTGCACCTCCTTCTACTGTAGTTTCTTATCCTTAGACTTGTGAACTAGCTGAGTGAGTGAGTGTGTGTTTGTCCAAATGAGCTAAGGCGCCCCTTATTTATACTAGCCTGTCCAAGTGGCTTTTCCAGGTGGGGCCGAGTTCTCTTTATGGGGCCTTCTATTTCTTTATTATTATTCTCCCCAGGCCGACTGATCTTCTAGGGTAATTCCACATCTATTTAATGGTTCTCTTTCTTCCAGAATATTCTACTCTAAGTACAAAGGTTATACTCGAGGTTAATACCTCCTCCAGCTACCAAAACATCAACACTCCCTCTTAGCTAGGGAGGTATTAACTAAGATGTTATTCATGTAATGATCTCAATCACATCCATCCATCTCACATGGAATGGGAAAGACTGACATGGTCTTGCAAACCAATCTACATGCAGCATCACCATAGCCACATAGGCTATCTCATGATCAAAACCAATCATGTCACAAGTATCACCATCATAGCTACACATGGTCTGTCATAGTCACACATAGACTATGTGATGGTCATGTCACAGTCATGCATATGGGGGCCTCATCAACACATGCAACATCTCTCTAGTGGGAATAGCCTCATCATTCTCTCGGACCTTATGGGTCTCAACGTCCTTTTGGACCTTATGTCATCACATGGATTCATATAGCTAGTTCACATAGAGCTACACTACTACCCAATCCACACAGAGTCTGGGAAAATATATAGTTGAGTCAGTTCACACTGAACTGCGCTACTACCCAATCCAAACGGAGTATGGGAAACTATCAGTTTGAGCCAGTTCACACATAGAATTGCACTACTACCCAATCCAAACAAAGTCTGGGCAACTATCAGTTTGAGCCAGTTCACACACAGAACTCTGCTACTACCCAATCCAAACAGGGTCTCGAAAACTGTCGGTTTGAGCCAGTTCACACACATAATTGCACTACTACCCAATCCAAATGGAGTCTAGGCAACTATAAGTTTGAGCTAGTTCACACACAAAACTGTGCTACTACCCAATCCAAATAGAGTCTGGAAAACTATCATTTTGAGCCAGTTCACACACAGAATTGCGCTACTACACAATCCAAATGGAGTCTTGGAAAATATCAGTTTGAGCCAGTTCACACAAAACTGCGCTACTACCCAGTCCAATCGAAGTCTAGGAAACTATCATGCGTGTAAATGACTAGCCGTTGCTTCCACACTCTATAAGATACTTCCCCAATAATCTCATATGTGACTCATCACTTCCCCTTACGAGGGATGTCCTTCTGGACCACGCCAGGCTTTTCCTTGAAGTATTCAAAATTTACCCTTGACAAAGGCTTGGTCAACACATCTTCTATCAGATCATCTATGCCAGTATATTGGAGCTTCACAACTCCCTTTTGCACCAGATCTCAGATATAATGGTACTTGATCTCGACGTGCTTGGAATTGTCATTAAACACATGGTTCTCAGACAACTTTATACAACTCAGGTTGTCACAAAAAATACAAGTCACCTCTAGCTCAAGATCAAACAACCCTGGAAGAAATTTCTAAAGCCACACAACTTTGTTACTAGTTGAACATGCTGCTATGTATTCTTCCTCGACCGTACTAAGTGCCACACTAGTTTTCTTCCTATTGATCCATGAAATCATAATTGACCCCAGACTGAAGCAACATCCTAAAGTACTTTTTCGATCTGTGACACTACCCTCCCAATCTGAATCAACATAGCCTTGCAGTCTTATCTTACGATCTTAAACATATCGCAGTCCAAAGTCTATCATACCCTTCAGGTACCCTAACACATGATTTTTCCACAATCAAGTGAACACATCTTGGTTCAACCATATACTCCCTCAAAGTGCTCAACGCAAAGCATATATCTGGCCTAGTGTTCATCAAATACATAAACAAACCAATCATTTTCCTTTACATGGTGACATCCACTATCTCTGAAGAAGTATCACTCAATAACTTCAGGTTCATCACCATCGGTGTGGGCATGGAATTACAATCCATCATTTTGAATCTCTTCAGGATCTCTTCTGCATATTTTCCTTGGCATAGGAAAATCTATTTTGGTTTCTGCCACACCTCTAGACCCAAGAAAAAATGCATCATGCCTAGGTATTTCATCTCAAAATCTGATGCAAGATTTATATTGCACTCTATGATGATGTTCTTGTTCCCTGTTAGAAATAGGTCATCCACATATAAAAGTAATATCATTGGTCCACTATCTTCAACCTTGTAGTATAGTAAAGTTTGGGATCTTCTTTACTCTTGGTAAATCCCAAGCTCATCAGAAAGTTTTCAATTCTACTGTACCATGCCCTGGGTAATTGCTTCAATCCATACAAGTATTTATTTAACCTGCACACATGTGACTGCCTGTCATGTGTCTCAAAACCTTGTGGATTCTCCACATACACTTCCTCTTCTACTACACCATTCAAAAAAGTTGTCTTCATGTCCATCTAGTGTACCTTCCATTTCATTATTGTAGCTATTGCCAATATAGCTCTAATTGAAGTGTATATCTCCACAGGATAAAATGTCTCCTCATAATCTATTCCTTCTTTCTAGGAGAACCCACAATCCATAAATATTTCCTTGTACTTCTCGATACTGTCATCTGTTGAATGTTTCATCTTGTAGATCCTTTTGAAACTCACAATTGATTTCTCTTTCGGTCTCGGAACCACATCCCAAACATCATTCTTAATGATGGACTGGTATTCCTCAATCATGCAATCCTTCCATACTTTCTTCTCTACATCCTCTTCATAACATGTATGATCAACATCAATGAACTCACATAACAATGCCACATAATTGGAATATGGTTGAGGTTTCTTTCTTTCTCTCAAAGATCCATCTATGGAACCATACTTCTCGGTATCCTGAATAATTTCATGAGCCCAAACTAGTATTCTTTTCTTTGTATTTGTTTCTGCAGGTCTTTGTGGTTCTACCATGTCATGGTCCTCTGGACCATGCCCTTCTAGCTCAACATCATTACCTGCAGCTGTATTTGCAACTTTAGGAGCTTGAGGCTCCTCATCATGGATCTCATTTGTATGATGTTTCCTTTATATACTGAAGGTTGCATCCTCATCAAAGGTAACATATCTGCTAATATTGATCTATCTATAATAAGGGATTTAGAATATATATGCCTTCGATGTCTCACTATATCCAAAAAATACACCCTTCTTTCATGAAGGATCCAACTTTGATCTCTTATCTTTGTGAACATGCACATACACTGGACAACCAAATATCTGCAGGTGGCTGACCTCTGGCTTTTCTCCTGTAAAGAATTCTTCTGGTGTCTTGTTCCTGAGTACACGGTGAGGGATTCTATTCTACACATATACAACAGTCCTAGCTGCTTCTTCCCATAGATGCATAGGTAAGTCTTTATCATGAATCATAACCTTTACTGCTTCCATTATTGTTCAGTTCTTTCTTTCTGCTACCCCATTCTGCTGAGGATTGTAGGGAGTAGTGAGTTCCCTCTTAATCCCAATTTCTATATAGAATGCTTTGAAGTCATCTGAGTTGAACTCTCCTCCATTATCTAATCTCAAAGTCTTTATCTTCTCTTCAAAGATATTTTCTACAAGGGGTTTGAATTCCTTGAACTTGCTAAATACTTCAATTTTCGTTTTCAAGAAATAAATCCAATTCCTACATGATAAATCATCAATAAATGAAACATAATATACATATATGCTAAGTGAAGTAGTTTACATTGGTCCACACATGTCTGAATGCATGATGTCCAAAAATCCTTTGGATTTCTTGTCACTGCTTGGAAACAAACTCTTTACATTATTTCCTTGTGCACATACTTTGCATGTACCTTCATGATCCACCCGAATCTCTGGAAAACCTATTACCATCTTTCTTACGATTGGTAATTCTTTGTAATGTAAGTGAGAAAATGTTTTATGCCATAGCTCACTCATATTTACTATGTTGTGTACTAATGTTGAATCTAAGTGTCCATTTAATTTGTATAGACCTCCTTCTTGGACACCAATCACAATGGAATCATCAAGAGACTTTCATCTTGGCCACATATGATCCGGATTATTTTCGGCACGAAATGAGAGCGGAGATATAACACATAAATATTTAGAGATATTGCAAGAGAGACAACAATATAACAGAGATATAGCGGAAATAAAACAAGAGTCACAGATATACAGTAATACACGATTTCTATTAATGAAATAAATGTACAGAGACTGTAAAATACAGAGTGAAAGACTCGCTAGAATGGTGGTAGCTTATCTCTGAGAAGAGATGTGACGGCTACTCGCATCCGTGAGAAGATGATTACAATGAGGCTCTGAAGGCCCTTTTACAATAAACGGGAATGCCAAAAGTCATAGACATCCAAAAACCTAACCCTAGGAGATGAAGCGCCAAAAGTCATGTGGGCCCCGTTTGGGTAAGTTAGTACATCAACTTCTTGGGGTCGTAACTTTTGCGTACGATCTCCGTTTTAGGCGTATGATAGCTCGTTGGAAAGGTATCGTTGAGGAGATTCATTTTGGGGGATCAATTATTCCTTCAGATATCATTGAGAACCTCGATCTCGAAAAACCTTCATTTAGGCTCTCAAAATTGCCCTGGAAGTTAAAACCTGCTAAAAATAGTAAATTGTCAAAATTGCCAGAAAGTTGTTTTGAGCCAGTTGGAAAAGGTTGGTGGCCACCGATATCCACCTGGATCAACATAAGAACTTCACCATGAATAAAATAAACTATGAATCCTTTCTCTTCCAATGCTAATATAGAAAGGATATTCTTCTTTAAACTGGGTACATACAAACATCTTTGATCTTCAAGGGTTTTCCAGAATCCAACTTGTAAGAGGCTTCTCCTACTCCTTTAATGGGATATTGACATTCATCACTGAGCGTCACCTTATTAGGTGAATCCTTCTGAACCAGATCTGGAGTGAGAATACTTGTAATCAATCATGTTCTTAGAAGACCACTATCAACAAGCCATGTGTTACTTCCATGACTAATTTTTCCTATGAGAGCTGATATCAATACATATTCTTCACTTGAATCATAATATTTTATTTTCTTCTAAGAAGGTTCATCATATTTTGTGGCATGAGCATGATGTCTTTTATTCTGTCCTTTTCTAATATGCTCTTTCATGAGAGGAAAATTTATTGTAACGTGTCTCATCTTCTGGAAACATAAGCATTTATAGCTTGAGTAATATTTTTGAGTCTTTTGAGACTTTCATGACTTCTGAAACTTCTTGGGGGGATGATGCCCTTTCCTTCTCTTTCCTTTTCTTGCATGTACTTCTATTGTTTGATCATCATTGCCCAACTTTTCTTCTCTTGCTACCAGTCTAGCTTCTTCTTGAGTGCAATATTCCCATAGCCTGTTGAACTTTGTTAGCTTTCTTCTGGAAAAAATTCCATGAATAAATGATTCCCAAGACTTTGGGAGACCATTCAATGAAGTCATTACTAGATCATCTTCTTCAACTGTGTCTCCAATGGATTCAAGATATTCTTTGATTTGAGACACCTTGTGAAGTAGGATTGAATGGTTTGTGAATTCTTCATCTTCACATTCTTGAGTTGTGTCCTTAAGGTCATCCTCTGATTGATATTATTTCCTTCATATAATTAGGATAAGGCATCGAACATTTGTTTCTATGTCTTTAATGATGATACATGAGGGATAAAGTGATCCTTGATAGAATCTACAATGATCCTCTTTGCCTTAACCATATTCTTCTTGTACTTTGCCTTAGTCTCATCTCCCTCTGGCTTTGTAACTTCTTCTTCAATGAAGCCTTCTAGATCATTTTCCTCTAGGATGAACATTACTCTATATTTCCATGCTCAGAAGTTATCAACACCCTCAAGATTCTCATCAAGCTTAGTACTAATAGTCATTTTTCCCCGGGCACTGGAAATATGACATAAAATTAAGATTTTACATAAATGGAATTTGAACTTACTAGTGGGTGTGCTATGCCAAGGAGACCTCATTTATTCAAGAATCAACTTCAACTTATCCCATAGATGTTGGACGCCTTGACCTAGGGTTTTATGAGAAAACCCTAATTTTTCAACTTTGGAATTTTGTAGATCTGATCTGGGGAAAAGATGCACCCTCCTTAGGCGACCTTCTTGGTGGGTTCTGTAATTTCTCAACGAGCTTGAAAATGGGGAAAAATGACGATCTTCCTTCCAGTGGTTAGACTATTATGAAGGAAACTAGCTTTGATACCATGTTAAAATTTTGATTTTCTCATTTAACCATAGATAATGTCACATCATTGGCACCCAAACATAGGTACTTACACATGCCACCTCCGAGAACAATAACCTTTTCTTAGATAGAATGATTCTAGCAAGTCCACTCTAGAACCAATAGATAAACCCTAACCAGAAATACCACTGTTGCAACAAAAACACAATACCAAGATAATTTACCTCTACTAAAAGAAGTGTACCTATACCAAAAGAAGCACACAAGAGAGATACCAGAAAGTTTGAAAATACTCCACGAAAATTGTTGCACTACTCTCTCCATAATTTTTCCTCCTTCTACTACAACTGCTTCTATTTAGACTTGCACACTAGTTGAGTGAGTGAGTGAGTGTGTGTCCAAATGAACTAAGGCGCCTCCTTATTTATACTAGCATGCCTAAGTGACTTTTTCAGGTGGGGTTGACTTCTCTTTCTGGGGCCTTCTATTTATTTATTATTATTCTCCTTGGGTCGACTTCTCTTCTAGGGTAATTCCACATATGTTTAATGGTTCTCTTGCTTCTGGAATATTCTACTCTAAGTACAAATTTTATACTAGAGGTTAATATCTCTCGCATCTACCAAAACATCAACAGATGAAAACATTGTTGCTCCATGGTATCAGTCTTTGACTGATCTATAATGGCCACACACTAGTATCCATCTAAATCCAAGGGTGGATGTCGATGAAAATACTCATAGAACAAGCCTACATCCCCAAAAGAATCTGCATCAAAACTCCCAAGGGATGACTGAAAATCACCTTGAAAATTTTGCGACAAGTCATCCTCGAATGGGAAGAATAAATTTGTAACCATTTCATCATCAGGCTTCCAAACATACGAATCATATACACATGAAGACCATTCCTCTGAAGGTGACAACTCAACCCCCTTTTCTTGAGAGCTACCCTCAATGTCATAAATGGGGTCTCTATAAAAAATGAAACGACCAGAATACCCTGTGTGTTTCCCAGTCTGTATGAAAGTGTCTATGTGCTCATCAACCATATCTAAGGTTTCTTTTATATGACCATCGACGTGACTAAAAATGACCATCTCTTTGTCTTCGTGTGAAGGATGGACATAGGCTAGGGTGGATTCAACTAGATCTTCAATTTCTTCATCATTTAGACTAATTGCTTATTCAACTTCATGCGTAGGAGGAAAGAAAAGTTGGACAACCTCACCTTCATCAAGCGAGAGAAAAGATAACAATGTCCCAACATGTTGCGATTCGTCATAATTCTTCTTTCTTTTTATGCCCCTCCATCGCCTCTTCATCGCATGGGGCTTGGTCCTTAATAAAGAGTGCTTTGTTTTCCTCCTTTCAAAAGTATCTGTCGCATCCAAGGGCTCCTATAATATTTCTTTACTTCCAAAATCATGGAATAAAGTATCATTAAGACCTTCAAAAGGATCACAACTCATCATGTTCTCTTCTTGATGTGCAAGAGGAGCAGAGGCTTGGATGTATTCATCAAGTGAAAGGGTAGATATAAGCACTTCATCAAACATATTGTCTAGATATTCAACATGAGAAAATTCATTGGAATCTTCTTCAATATTTTCTTCATCCTCTTCTATAGGAAAACCTTCTCTGCAAAGAGCATCTTTGAGCTCTTGGAAAGTATATTGAAAATTCTGGGTAGTTGGGTGATAATTACTGAGAAATTATTCAATGAGATTTATAGAAGATGGGATACTTCTTGGATTACATGAGTGTGCAATCCAACTCTTTTGACTTGATTCCAGTGAAGATACAAAAATTTTCATCAGCACATCTTCATGTAACACATTTAATCTTGACACATACTTCATATAATTCACGACATGGATGACTGCTAGAGTTGGATCACCATTAAATTTAGGGAAATTTTCCCTCCACTCTGTAGAGAAATGATTTGGATATCCAAGGATATTATGAAAATTAATAGAAGGGTACACCTTATGGAATGCCCATATTAAGTCTCGTGAGGCCATGGTTCCATTACTTAGGGTAATACCTCAATGAAGTTGCGAGATGATATCAAGGCTCATCAAAGGATGGAAAGGGCAATCAAGGAAAGGTGGGTTATTTAGAAGGTGGAGTCACCAAATGAGCTTAAAGAAGATCTCTTTAAGGGTGGAATGTGAAGGTCCTTCAAGTGGATTTGCTAGGCAAGCTAGGGGAAGGCTTTGGAATAACTTTCCAAAGTGTCGTTAGGGTTTGGAAGAGGATTCAAAATCCTCCCCAACAATGACACCAAAATGTTATTGCACAAGTTGTAGGTTGGGTAAAGAATGAATCAAACCAAAATATGGTAACAACTAAGAGAACACCTACCCACTGCCACCTTAGATATGTATTCCCGTCACTTTTGAGATGAAGTAATCACCTCAAGGGGGGATTACCGAGTGACCCTAGGGGAAATGAGATGGAAGATGAAGAGATGATGAAGTGTCCCCCTATAGGTCAATGATGGAAGGTAAAAAGGGCTTGAAGAGAGTCTCATAGATGGTGGAATATGTACCACAGTATAAAATACCTGCTAAGAAGTGATTGTACCTTCCAGAGACACAAGGAAAACATAGATACAATCCCAATAATGTGTTGGAAAATCAAGTTAAGCTTGTTGTCCTTAATTGCAGAAATAAACAGTAATATGTATCAGAAACAAAGAGTAATAAGATATGCAAATAAATTTTCTAAAAGTCTAGTTAAGAATGCTAGAGACAAGCTAGCTATGACTAGTTTAAATCAAGTATTGATGCATGAAACTTTAGCAACAAGATAAGGATGTAATAAACAATTATTGCAGAGATAATTATCAGCCTTATGGATGTAGCAAACAAGGTTTTACAACAAGGAAATTAACCACCAAAACTTTCCAAAATCCACCTAAAAAGTGCGTTGACTTTGATAGATTATAGGGGCAAACTTTTAGCAATTTCTTACAGTTGGTTTTTGAGTTATCAACAGATTTGTATTAGGGTTTTTGCATCCTTAATGGTTGTAGATTAAAATTTATAACAACAGCAAGAAGAACTTATAAAAATGAGATGCCCTAGTGGCTCAACCAAGCATATAGAGCATAGAATTGATTCCAATTTAGACAATCTCAAAATCCTGAGTTTTCAAGTTAACCAATGCAGGATTTTATTTCTCCAATGAAATTAGATTAGTGCCTTTAACTATTGGTTTATGGAGTCAAATAAACAGTAATATAGCATTTCTATCTCCTTGGGTGATCCAGGTGGATATCGGTGGCAACCCGCCTTTTCCAACTAGCTCAAAACAATTTTCTAGCAATTTTGGCAATTTACTATTTTTAGCAGTTTTAACTTTCGGGGCCATTTTAAGGGCCTAAATGAAGGTTTTTAGGGATTGAGAGTCTAAATAATATTAGAATATATTATTGAGGCCCCAAAATGAATCTCCTCGATGATACCTTTCCAATGGGCTATCATATGCCTAAAACAGATATTGTATGCAAAAGTTACGACCCCGAGAAGTTGATGTACTAACTTACCCAGACGGGACCCACATGACTTTTGGCGCTTCATCTCCTAGGGTTAGGTTTTTGGATGTCTCAATTTTTTGCCATTCCTGTTTATTGTAAAAGGGCCTTCAGAGCCTCATTTTAATCATCTTCTTGCGAATGAGCACAGTCGTCACATCTCTTCTCAGAGATAAGCCGCCACCATTCCAGCAAGCTTGTTTCCGTTGCATTTTATAGTTTCAGCTTATTTCCCTATTGAATAGAAAACCAGTTTTACTGTATCTCTGTTATTTTGTGTTAAGCACCTTTTAATAATATGTAGTCATTTCATTCTTCTCATAAAATCCAGATGAGTGGTATTAGAGCGATCTGCACCTTGTCGTCTTAATGCATGTCCCCAACGAGGTCGGAGTACAAAAAGTTGGGTCTCGAGCTTGTTTCTCTTGAGGACAAAAGCAAGCGACCTCTCATGGCAGGAGAAAAGAAATATGACGGGACAAGAGATCCTTTCAAACTGTTGATTGAGGAAGCCCTCACACAACAAAGGAACGAGATGATGGATAGTTTCGTGCAAATCCTTCAGCGGCTACCAATAGGCGACGCATCTTCTTCGAGCGGAAGCGCCGCCCCCTTCAAGGTACAAATAAACTTTGATATTTTGATATTTGAAGGTCATATAGAAGAAGATGTTGTAGACAAGTGGTTGAATCTACTAGAAGGGTATTTTTATGTCCATAACTTTTCGAATAGAGAAAAGATTACTTTTGCGCTCCTCAAAGCCGTTCCCCATGTCAAAGATTGGTGGGAAACTTTCTGTGAGAAAAAGGAAATAGAGGAACCCTCATTATTTACAGTCATGACCACCTGGGAATCCTTCAGGGATGTTATTAAGGAACAATACTACCCTGTCGGAAGTTATGACTACTTGTATACCAAATGGACCACACTGCAGCAAGAAAGAGACCAAGCAGTGCTAGATTTCACAAATATCTTCCATACCTTGCGCACCAAGATGGGTATCAAAGATTCAGAGCAACATCTAGTGCTCAAGTATCACGACGCTCTGCATAGATACATCCATACCAAAATGGAATTTCTAAATATCTCATCCTTCGACGCGGTCTACCGATATGCCGTCAAAATCAAGCAGAATCTCAAACAAAATACACGAAAATTTGGGCCTGGGAACCCCTCACAAAAAAATCCAAGAAAGGACGGCCCCAATCCACAGAACAAAGGACAAAGCAAAGGTGGATAGTATCCAGAAAACCATTCCAAGATGCAAGCAAAGAAGGACACCAAAAAGACAAAGAAAGATACCAGGAAGTGGTGCGACTTCCATAAGAGCCCTTGGCATAACACTGTTGATTGTCGCTCAAAGCAGTCACTGGTGGTCAAAGTGAAAGCCTCTGAATCATATGCGGGTTCTGACTCCGAGCCAAAACCAAAAAGGGGAAGACAGATCATTGACGCGGAACCCAGTGCCACCGTTGCTACCACCAAGCTCGAGCTTGGTGAACCAGATGAGCCAGAAGAAGGAGAATGCCTCTTCCATTCAAAGATGTGGGTAAAAGGCACCCTGCTGCACTTCATCGTTGATAGTGGTAGCTAGAATAACCTCATCTCAGCAAAGGTCATCAAGCGGTTGGCCCTGCCGACAACGCCACACCCACAACCCTACACCATTGGGTGGATTCACCAAGGAAGCGATCTCCACATCAGCCAACAGTTTCGACTGTCATACGACATCAAGCCCTTCAAAGACGAGGTATTGTGTGATGTTTCTCCTCTCGAAGTTTGTGATGTTCTTTTGGGCCAACCTTATTTATGGAAAAGTCATGTTGTATATGAGTCTAGGCCTCATAGTGTTATTATTACCTTGAACAAGAAATTGTATAGGATACCCGAGGCAGCCCCACCTAATGCTATTTCCTTGATCTTTGCTAAGCAATGAAAGAAGGTCATCTCTCAGATGGGGAAGTTTTCCTTCTTCATGATTCGCTCTCAGAATAAGTGAAAGATCACATCCACATCCAGGGTCTCTGCGGCCGACCTCTCCACACAACAAAAGCAAGTAGATAAGGTCTTGAAAGAATACTCAAATATCTTCTCCTCACCTACCGAGGTACCTTTGTACTACCAGGTCAAGCACCCCATCAATATGACCCTCGAATCCTCGCTGCCCAATGGGCCAGTCTATCGCCGCTCTCTGTTAGAAAATGAGGAGATCAAGTAACAGATCCAAGAACTTCTCCACAAGGGGCACATCCGTCCCAAATCATCACCTTGCAGGAGCCCAATCGTGCTAGTATAGAAGACAGATTGAACCTGACAACTTTGCATTGATTACCGGGCTCTGAATAAAATCACAGTCAGAAACCAGTACCCGATTCCCCGAATCGACGACCTCCTTGATCAACTCATGGGGGCCAAATACTTGAGTAAGATTGATTTGAAGTCTGGCTACCACCAGGTCCCGATAGAACATACAGATGTATGGAAAACTGCCTTCAAGTCAAAGGAAGGACTTTTTGAATGGTTGGTCATGCCCTTTGGTTTGACAAATTCTCCTGCCACTTTCATGAGGATTATGGACAACATCCTGTGACCATTCACCAATACTTTTGTAGTGGTGTATCTGGATGACATTCTCATTTACAGAAAGACTTGGGTTGAACACTTGCAGCATATTCAGCAGGTTTTGCACACCCTGCGTCAACACAAGCTATATGCCAACTTGGAAAAATGCTCCTTCGGCATGGACATGGTCCATTACCTGGGATACATCATTGATCAGCATGGAGTACATGTGAATCCAACCAAGATCCAAGTCATCCGTGACTGTACATTCCCAACCACACTCACTGAGCTTCGGAGCTTCTTGGGTCTTGTCAATTTCTACCGCAGGTTCGTGTTGGGATTCTCCCATATTGCATGAGCCCTCATCCAAATAACTAGGGGTGGTGGTAAGGTGAAATTTGCGTGGTGTTGGTCCCAACAACAAGTGTTCGATGATTTGAAGTAGCACTTGTTCTTAGCCCCAGTACTTTCACTACCAGACCTGCAACAACCCTTTGAGATTGAGACAGATGCTTCAGACTATGCGGTGGGCGTCGTTCTCATTCAGCATGACCACCCCTTGGCCTATCATAGTGAGACACTATCAGATGTTGTCTGTAAGTACCATACTTATGAAAAAGAAATGTACTCCATTGTGAAAGCCTTAATCTAGTGGAGACATTACATTCTTGGGAAGGAGTCAGTCATCCACACTGATCATAAGCCACTGCAATTCATGCAGACACAAGGAAAATTGCAGAATGATCGCCATCAAAAGTGGTCCACATACTTGCAACAATTCCACCTCAACATCAAGTATAAAACATGAAGCACCAATCGCGTCGTTGATTGCCTCAGCAGACCACCAGTCACGGCACTCACCACGGTGCTAGACTCTTGCGGCCATGAAACCTATGGATGGCCCCAACTCTATGAGACACACCCAGACTTCACCACCACCTACCAAATTTTGGGTGCAAACGCAGTTGATGATAATTTCCATCTTCAGGATGGGTTGTTGTGTCACCTCGGCCATATCTGTGTTCCATCAAGTGAGTGAGTGAAGATGATCTAGGAATCCCACTACAGTTGGGTGGTAGGACACTTCGTCATCGAAAAGACAACGACGATGCTATAAAAACATTTCTACTGTCCAAAAATTCGACAGGAGGTCAACAAGTATATTAGGTCTTGCACTGCTTGCGTTATTACCAAACCGACCACTAAGAAACAGGGCATGTACACCCCTCTTCCTACTCCTGACAGGCCATGGGAATCCATCTCAATGGACTACATGTCAGGCCTCCCGTCCACCAAGTGGGGAAATGACTGTGTTTTTGTGGTTGTTGATCGCTTTTCTAAGATGGCGATTCTGGTTGCCTGCAAGAAGAACATCACAACATAGGCCACTGCCAAGCTCTTCTTTGAATAAGTCTGGGTACATTTTGGAATCCCACAAACCATTGTCTTAGATCAGGACAGTCGATTTCTCATCACATTCTGGTCGAGCCTTTGGTCACTACTGGACACCAAGCTCACCAAATCCACGACCTTCCACCCCCAGAAAAATGGCCAAACTGAGGTCATAAATCGAATGATCATGCATATCCTTCGCATGTATAATTCAAATCACCCTCACACATTGGATGTGATCCTTCCCTATGTCCAACATATCTACAACCGAGCCTTGCATAGCTCAACCGGCCACAACCCCTTTCAGGTGGGGTTGGGATTCCAACCATTGGGTCCCATAGATGTTTCACTTCCCCTTGCGATCACCTCGACTGACTCATCTCCTGCTCCAAATGAAGCTGACAAAGCCACCCGGTTCATTGAGCGGATCCAACACATCTGCCAACATGTTCAGGATATCCTACAAAATTCCAATCACAAGTACAAGAAGCGCCATGATCAACATCAGGTGCGACATAAGTTTCAGGTGGGTGACAAAGTTTGGTTGCACTTGCAGAAAGAATGACTTACAGGACCCCATCGGAAGCTTCGCCCTATCCATTATGGGCCGTACACCATCACCAAGGTCGTGGGGGATAATTCTTTTGAGCTCAACATTCCTCCTTTCCTTGGCCTTCACCCAATGTTCAACGTGGATCTCCTTCGCCCTTATTTCCCACCATTATTGGACACCTAAGACGTAGCAGAACAACTGACACCAACAAAGCTCAACCCTGAATGCATACAACATGAATCCAATGATCAGATTGTGGACACACAGATCAAGGGCACTCGACAGTAAAGGATCCAGCTTTATTGAGTCGTCAAAGCAGGGCAACTCCTGCACCAAGGTAAGTGGCTCACCCGAGGCCAAATTCAATAGATATTTCCTCATCTGATGGGGGAACTCAATGAAATGGAGACCAGTGTTTCCTAAGGAGGGAGGATTGATCTAGGTGGATATCGGTGGCCACCCACCTTTTACAACTGGCTCAAAACAATTTTTTGGCAATTTTGGCAATTTACTATTTTTAGCAGTTTTAACTTCCGGGGCCATTTTGAGGTCCTAAATGAATGTTTTTCGGGATTGATCTTCTCAATGATAGCTAAAGGAATGATTGATCCCACAAATTAAATCTCCTCGATGATACCTTTCCAACGGGCTCTCATATTCCTAAAACAGAGATCGTATGCAAAAGTTACGACCCCGAGAAGTTGATGTACTAACTTACCCAGACGGGGCCCACATGACTTTTGGTGCTTCATCGCCCAGGGTTACATTTTTGGATGTCTATGGTTTTTGGTATTCCTTTTTATTGTAAAAATGCCTTCAGAGCCTCATTGTAATCATCTTCTTGCAAATGAGCGCAACTGTCACATCTCTTCTGAGAGATAAGTCTCCACCATTCCAACAAGCTTGTTTCCGCTGCATTTTACAGTTTCAACTTATTTCCCTATTGAATAGAAAACCAATTTTATTGTATCTCTATTATTTTGTGTTAAGCACCTGCTAATAATATGTAGTCATTTCTTTATTCTCATAAAATCCGGATCATTGGGGGAGTAAACTCTTTTACTCCCCAAGGAAAGCAAGGCTAACTAGGAAGTACTAGGAGGGTGTAATCCCTTTTACTTCTCCTAGTAAAACCTTATGCAAAAAAATATTCCAAGACAAAAATTATGGATATGGTGGGGTTTTAAAATGTTATACTCCCCAAGAATTCTAGCAAATCACACTTGTAACCAAGCAATGAAACAACAATAAGATATATTCCTTACCTAGTCCAAGCAACGAAGAGATAAACCTTCTTTTACCAAGATAATCCACCACAAATGCAGGAGAATAGCTCCAAGAGAGGTAGAAAACTACTTCTTCCACCAATAGCACAAAGAAACCATAATAAGAGAACAAGAGAGAGAGATTTCCCAAAGAGGGCGCAAATTTCAGCTAGGAGACCTCTCACAATGGGAGAGTTATGCTGAAAAATGAAATAGAGATGATCACTATTTATAAAAATCCTCTAAACATAGTTTGTCCACAAAACTTAGGGTAAAACACAAGATAAGGGGTCAACAACCCTTATATTTCCCCTTTACAAAAATATTATTATTTAATTCATATTTTGCACATAAAAGAAACCCTAGAAAAATGATATCACCTTCATTTTGGGAAACATTTGGAACATTTGGTCAAGTTATTGGGTTGGAGAAGGAAAGGCTAGGCCTCCAAAGGCCAATAGTCCTCAACCAAGGCGTTTCTTCCATGATCCATAGGCCTCTTCCTCCAAAATTTGACAAGTGTCCATCATCACCACCAAACCCTATCCCTAGGTGACGTCAAGCCCCCAAAAGGCGACATTTTTCCCCTTTCAAGCAAGTCATTTGACATGTAGGGGGTGGGAAAGATCCTCCAAGGTGTCCTCTAGGCCTCCAAATGCATGTCATTTTCATCTAGAGTGTGGGCCCTTGACATCCAATAGATGTTATGATACCTTGGAGGAAACAAGTGTTGCAAGTAAGCAAAAGTAGTTCCAACAGTGGAACATACCTATGCTCAATGCAGGGAAGTGCATGCGGGAGATGGACACTCGGGGGAATGTTCCCTCCTAGGTATAGGGTGTCAAATTGTGAAGGATATAAACAAGGCTCTGCTTGGTTGAGGATACAAACTGCTGAGGCAAACGATTTATAACGAAAAGCGAGAACCGACTATAGGCTCAATACTTCAAGCAGGGACATGAGATGCAATCACAACTTAACACCAAAAAATGTCCTTTTTTATGTATTTTAGTCTACTTGGTGTGAAAAAGGGATAAATTTGTGCCAAATAGACGTCTTTTCAAAACCAATTTACGAGTGTGAAAAAGACAAGTCCACTCGACGATCTTGTCACTTTTTGGTAACGAGTCGGAAAAGAGCTTAACTAAGACTCGTGATCTTTCATATCCAATCTAACGAGTGTGAAAGGGTCAAATCACTCGACAATATTTTCACTTTTTGACGAGTCAGAAAAGATCTTAACTAAGACTCGTGGACGTTGTTCTAATCAGTATGTAAGGGGGGAGGCCAATGCTTCCATATCAACCTTCTGCGGAAAGTCAGTATCTTACAAATAGCCAACAAAAGCTTGGGAAAACCCAAAGCTCTCAAAGTCGAGGAAGATAAAGAACTAGCTGAGTATATAGTCTTTGTGATAGATCGAACAATGTCTCTTAATGGGAAGGACATAGGAGGGGGTATTGGATACCCCATAGGAATATCCCAGTTGAAGGTGATATCCTCAAAACCATGAGGGAGAGGACTTGGTGAAAGGAAAATTCTCTCTCGTTCAGAAGGTGCAGGGTTAGGAATACTGACAACGTGATTGAAGGATGCATCACTCTCTTCAGGGAGAGTAGGATTGACCAGAGATTGCATCGGTACGACCACTTATTCAATTATAGGTTGAAGAGGATGCATAATGGTGGGGATAGGAGATACGTCACCCTGCAACCTTGGCCTCAATATGAGGATTATGTACATCGACGAGTTTAGGGGTGACAAGATTTATGTCAAAAATCTGGCTGCAAAACACAACCTAGGTGCCTTTGCCCTTCACTTGGAATCCCTCGTGTGTGACCTTGGCCTCAAGATGAGGATTTTTTGTCAGCGTGCTTACTTATGTGATTGCCAAGGAAATAAGTGTAAGTTAGGACCCGCCCAGGACGTGGGCATCGATCTTCTTGAATATCAACCGTGGAGCGAAGCTCTTCTCTATTTTAAGCGGGTCGTTGGAGCTCCCTTTTCCACCTGCTCATGACCAGATTGATCTAGGTCCTTGTATTTGCAGGTATATTCAACCGTGGAGCGAAGCTTTGCTCTATTTTAAGCAGGTCATTTTGGAGCAAATGCTAGAAATGTTAAAAAAAAATAATCGCTTTTTCCTTCGCCCATGTGGGTATTCAGGAACCGCAAAAAGAGACATTGATGCCTTCGCCCTCCATATCGAACCAGACCCCTTCGATATGGCCTCCCATTTTCCATCTTCAATTCCTCTACGTGTCAGTTCTTTCTCTCTATGCAATTCGTCATAGTGCCAGTTCTTTCTCTCTATGAACGAACTAGAAGAACATGAGGCATATCATCCCATCAGCTAACAAGATATTCCCATTTAACCGACCAACCAACCATCTTTGACACTATCAAAGATTCTCAGGAGACTGTTACTTGCTTTGAATGCACACTGGGTCTACTAGCAGACTTTTCCGCTGCAATATGATGAATTGTTAGAAACATAAATGACAATGCATTTAAAACGAATCTACATTGGTTTGAAAATGGACATCATGATGCATAATAGAATGATTGTTGCTACCACTTCATAGTGCCACTACGAGCGGAGCGAAATAGTGAACTACGACCGAAATCTAACTTATGGGTAGGCTTCTTTAGCTTGTTATCTTGAATGGGGGAAGGTTGCTTTGATGATTGACAGTTCACAGATAGATAGATCCCTATCGGAGTGTCGTGCCCAGCAAGCCAAACTAGTAACTTTTTGCAAGGATGGACCATTCTCATGAACTGTGGTTCAATGTATCTTGGCCCTTGGAGTGGATCTAGAGGTTACGTAACCTTCATACCATCAACTTCAAAGGTCACTGTAGAATATCTAATGCGACCTTATTGCGCAATAAAATTCTTATTACCATTTTTTTTGTCTCCAACAACTCGACTCACAAGAACACCAGAGTTCACGACAAGAGATCTCCCACAATTTGCTTAAGACTTCAGGTCCATTAACAATCTTTGGTTCTTTTCCACTCGTCTGATACATGGCATTGATTCTTGGTAGACTGTCGAATTTTTCATGACAGATGGTGATCGACTTTAATGTTGGATCTGCAGTGTTGGCAGTCTTCGACATCTGGGCGCTTTAGGGTTTGCCTCAGGCATATTAGGGTTTGACAAAGTTATTGTTGCATTTTTTTTTAACATTTGTTTGGTGCCTCCTTTGGACAACTGGGTTAACTCCTTGTTTTGTCAAATCCTGAAATGCCTTGCATCAACCATTAATTCTCTCGCGCATGGATTTCTTACACTTGGCACTGCGCTCGCTTCTTTGTGCGCTAACTTGTGTTGAGTGCTTGGTGTGACTTGGCATATGATGAATGTTAGGCCCTCGGTTTTGAACTTCAAAAATTGGAGATTGGGCTTCGTGAGTGGAGGATCTTATCATTATAAATACTCTATTAGACTATATTAATCATCTTAGTATAAGGAATATCTTATACTTATCTTATACTTGACTAGAACTATAGCTAAGTTTATCTAATAACTCAAACTATACTTAATTCCTCGAATTAAACTGAATTAACTCTAACTAAACTGAACTCCTATAACTCAACCTAACTGAGGAATTCTAAGAAATCTATCCCACAAGCCTAAGCACAAGTCTTGGAACTTATTACTTTCAAATTATTGGCAAGGACTTGTTGCTGGGAACTCCCCTTGTTTCAATTATATAAGTGAATTCTATTATCGCATTGGTTTTCTTTTGAGATGTGTTTATGGTGGCTATGGTAGTGCTTTCATTTTATAATGATGTGAATGTATCAACGCGCATATAAAATGATATTGCATTTTATTTTGGTTCCACATTTGATCCGAATGTTAATGTTGCTATGGTTTCATTCCAAATTATTACTTTAATGATAATGGAATGAAAATGAAAAGTATTTTGTTCATTCTTGCATGTACAATGTGTATTCTATCGAGACACGAAGAAGTGAGCAAAAGAGAAGCACACCAATTTTAATATAGCACTAACAATGTTAAAGTTTTTGAGGGCAAGTTAACTTATTGTTCACTATTAATTCACCATGTTATTCATGGTCTGCCCACGACATGAACCTATTTCACATTTTCACAACCCGGTTCCCTCAAAAGTGGGGTGGGGACTTCCTACTCAAGATTTGTATTTAACACATGTTCAACAATAATGTTAATTTTAAAGTTTAATATTTATTAATTTTTTTATTTTAATAATTATTATTATGTTAAGTATTTATATGGTGAAAATTGTAATAATTATAATTTTAAATAATTAATTACTATTAAAAAAGTAATTATTAATATGATGATGGTTTTTATTGTTTTCTGAAATTAATAAGGTTTATCAAAAAATAAAGGTAATTAGACTATATATTTTTTATAATGTCATTTTTATATTTGAATATGGTGTGAATATTTTTTATAATGTCATTTTTATATTTGAATATGGTGTGAATGAAAGTATCAAAGTTATTAAGATAATTGTAAGTGAAGAAGCTTTAAAGAATAATTTCATTAATATAAAATTGAGTAAAGTTGTGTCTTATATTATTAAGTATAGAGCAAGTTAAAATCAGATGATAATCATCCTCAACATCCTTATATCATAAATTTTACTAATGAGTTCATCTCAAGGTGTTTTTATAATGTAAATATCTAATCATGGATTTAGTCTCCGTTAACTACATTCAACTTCAATCATGAAAAAAAAAAGAGAACATTGCATTTAATTTTAAAATTATAAATTACAAAGTGTTTTTTGATTTGTTCAATTATGTTCCAAGTCTCACAAGGGATGTCATACGCCTAAACTTCACACCCATACAGAATCATTATGATAACTAAAGTGTATTTTCTTATCCTAGTCCTAGAGATCAACATTTCTACATATGTTTTTGATATGGGCTTTCCAACCACCGATGATTCTATTCTGGACATTGTGGTTTTGGTTTAAATGGAAATTAAATTTGATACTTAAATACATGTAACACAACACCACTTCAAGGATTTTATCACCATAAAAAAATGAAGTATAATTTTTTTTTGATTAGTTATTATAATCTTAATTTTATTGGTAATCTCATAATTTTTGAAGAATTCTTGAGAAATTTGAGTTACTTGTAGAGATCTTCAATAGTTTTTGCAAAGAGAATACTATCATCAGCTTATAAAAGAAGGATGAGTCATGACATGCTAACACTCATGTGTCTTTCTTCTTCTAAATATTGTTCAATTTTATGTATATAAATATTAAAAAGAGTGAGGAAAAAAAACACCCTTACTTATACCAATATTACAATTAATTTCCATTAACCACTCATTATTACATTTAATCTTAATATAACATTTTTAATCAAATTTAATTACAATAATATGAGTTGTTCCTATTGTTTTGGCGCACACAAAATAAATAGACAATAACATTTAATTTTTTTTTTTTTTACAATCACCATCATTAAAAAAACACCAAAAACAAACAAATAAATAGACAATAACATTTAAAAAAAAATTGTTTTTTACAATCACCATCATTTATTAAAAAAATAAAAATAAAAATAAATTATTGATTTATAATATGGATAACTATAAAAAGCACATCACTTATAATAAAATTAAAAACTACTCATACAAAGGAGGGACACCTTATAAAGTTTAATGTTATTTATTTATTTATTTTTAATTTAAACGTAAAATTCACATAAAATAAAACATCAAACAATTTAACACATACTAAGAAATTGATTTTTTCTTTTATAATATCTTTTCACCAAACAATGTCAATTTATAATGGAAATTGTTTAAAAACCAAAAAAAAATTGTATATATACTTTTTGTTTATTTCTTATTACATTTTTATAATATAATATTAAAATTATATATATATATATATATATATATATATTAATTTCTCTTTCCACTTTTATATGATAAAAATCGTGTAATTATGAAAAATAATATTTTTAAAATAGTTAGATGTATTATTATTTTTTATTTTTTTTGCAATTATCACACGAGACGACTTCCCCATTCAACATAACATGAACAAAATTTTGAAACAAAGGTTATAATGGTCACCTTCACTTGCCTTGGTTGGGTACAAGTATTATTAATTTTTGTCGTGTTTTGGTTTTTTTTTTCAGTTTGCAAGAAATCCGGTCAAACATTGTTGGATTTGCATATTAGAGTGGTTAAGTTTGTACAATCCGAGTGCCCTCGGGGTTTTTTAGCATGTTGAATCTATTTATGCATTCAGAAATGCAATTTAAACAACAAAAACTTCGATTTATTCCAGTGAAAATACCAAAACATGGAACGTTTAGACAACACCTTAATTTTTGTCTAACAACTTCTACTACCACATACTATTAATTTTTGTCCAACAACTTTGGAATCACTCTACATATATGTAGAGGTACTATTTGTTATATCTGTGGATGTGAATAATTATTACTATGTAGTTTTATACACTCTATGCTATTGACATGTAAATAATTAGTACCAAGTAGTTCTATAATCTCTATGTTATCGAAAACTGATAGGCCTAAACCATTTATAAGTGGATCACACACTTCACACTAGAGAAGCCATTCTCTACACACTTAAGGACTATTTGGTTATGGATTAAAATAGACTGAAGCAACAAGCTAATGAGCACCACTCAGAGCATTCCTTTGCAGAAGAGAATCATGTGTTTATTGACCTTGAACCCTGTAAACAAACACCCCTCAAATATAAAATCCACTAAAAAATAGCACCAAAGTTATATGGACCCTATACAATCATCTAATGCATTAGACAAGTGGCCTAGAAACTGGCTCTTCTAGCACACTCCAAGATTCATCTAGTCTTTCATGTGACTTGTTTGAATAAGGTAGTCGGATTGAATTTCGAGGTGCAAACTAACTTACTAGAACTTGTTGAAGAATGCTCCATACGACTCTAACTGAAATTTGTAGTTCATTGGATTGAGAAAGTGTCCATTGCACCAATGCACAGTCCAAAAAGTACTAATAAAGTGGAAAGATATGCAACCAGAAGATGTCACATGGGAACCAACAATAATTCTACAATGATTTCCCCACCTCCAACCGTGAGGGAAAAATGACTTTTGAAGGGGGAGACCATGTTAGGGTCTTACCGTAACCTCCCTACGTTAGGTTACTCTAGAGTTAGTCAATTAATGTATGTGGCCATTTTCTTTGAATAAGGTCCATTATTTAGTAATGAATAGTGATTCAATGTGAAAGGGTCATCTTTACTAAACAAGGCCCACTAAGTAGTCGGTAGTCATTAATGATGGGACCACGAGTAGTTAGAGTTTTTCTACTGTGACTCTATTTAAACAACTAGGTGGCTATGAAATGTTTTTGTTCAATATTGTTGTATTTGTAGCTCTACTTAGTGAAGTGTCACCCCACGTTAAAGGGGCAAGTGAACATTGCTTCCTTTCTTGTGATAATCATTAATATAAAGGCATCTTTTACATATTTCACCTTGTTTGTCTCTTGTATCTAGTTTTAATTTATTTATAATCTTTGTATACTTAATTTGTATTTTTAAGTCTACGGATTAAGTAACACTACTTTAATTGATCTAGGCTTATGGGAATTTTGTTTGGTTTCTTTTTATGTTTTTTTCTCAAATGTGATGACATTGATGACAATAGATGATTTATGTTAAAATGGGAAAGACTTCATGCTCTTCACAAAATTCATATGATGACAATTGATTTTGTTGTTATTCTTATTTCAATTATATATGTAGATTCTATTATGGCATTGATTTTCTTTTGAGATGTGTTAATGGTGTCTATGGTAGTGCTTTCATTTTATAATGATGTGAATGTAGTGAATGTATCAACGTGCATTTAAAATGATATTGCATTTTATTTTGGTTATGTTGGATTACTGAGAGGGGGGGGAGGTGAATCAATAATAGATACTTTTAGTCCTCTTTAACCATAGTATGCAAGTCTTATTTATCTTTAAGATCAATATAACATTATCATCCAACAAGTGCAGAGTAAGTAAACCATGAACAATGAACAATCATACACATACACAGTACACCAGTATTTTTATGTGGTAACCCAATGCAGGAGAAAACCATGTAATGATTTTTCTTATATGTATTTAATAATTAAATTCATTGGAAACACCAACTTCCTTTGTTCTCCAACTACAACTAGAAGGAGCCTCTAACCCCCTATATTTTCAGGCTACAACCTGAGGGAAGCTCCAACTCCCCAATTCTCTGGCTACAACCAGAAGGAGGCTACAACCCCCTATGTTCTTTGGCTACAACCGAAAGGTGGCTACAACCACTTATTCTTGCCCCATCCTGCCGCCCTGAAATATAAGTAAGATGATAAAACCACTGTCACTATGAGATATACTACTGTAAACATGTACCAACATGTACCACTGACCTGTAGCCAACCTGTACCACTGCCATGTAATCAACATGTACATGTACTCTGCCTATACCAACCATAAACAACAGATACATGACCTATCTATTCTACAGTGCGCATATGTACGCGCCATATCTATACTACAACCCCTGTATGTACACGACCTATCTGTACTGTAGCCTGTGTATGTCTTCTGAAACAAGGGTTTTCCACTTTAGCTTAAACTCAAACACTTTGTTGTCTCTTGTCAACTCAACCTGTAACCTATCACTATGTGTAACCTTTTGTTGTGCCATGTGCATACATCTTTATACATATATCCCTTAACCAAATGTATCTATATCTCTCTAGTCATGTGCCATACAAGTATAATCAAGAACAAGTATAATGACCCTCACATGGACTAGACATCAAACCATTTATGATATACAACCTCTTAATACATCAACCACTTCACAAGTACAACCTCTCAACAATGTAACACATAAATACTTAACCATATGCTAAGAAATACAAGATGTGCCTCAACCCTAACAAGATGTATCAATGATGAATATTGATTATACCACCACTGTATTTATGTAGATCTGACTTATACAAAAATTCCCATGCAACCAATAATATCTCTAGGGAAAATCCTCAAACCCCCATAACCATTTCTCACATAGACAACAAAATCCAACTACTCATAGAAATAAGACATACCTTTTGAACTAGTAGATAGAGCTGATGTACCTGATCACTGTAGACCTTCCTGGGAGCTTGCTTTCAGACTCTAGAGACCCGTCATCTTGATCTTCTCAATTTTTATGGATTTACCCTCATGTACGCCCCCTATTATACTGCTATCCCATGTACATACACACCCTCCCACGTACATACTGTGTACACCTAAAAAACTAGGGTTTTTTCCAGTATTTTATGTAATTCTGAAACTTTCATTGTCAACCCTTCATGCTACCTCAGACTTGAGCAACTTCAGATGTATCAATGAGTACCTACAATAAACCTTACATAATAATATATATTCAATGTTCTCAATAGGTGCTAATAGGAGATCCTTTCTCTCTTATTTATACTTCCATGTAGCTTCCTCAAGGGGTTACCTTCTAACCAACTTAACCCAATTTCCTTGTTTTAGGGCTAACCCACTTCTAACCACTTGTCCACTTCTAACCCACTTTGCTACAAATAGTAAGTTCCCCACTTCTAGTTGAAACTAACTTAGTTTTAATTATTTTCTTATTGCAACAACTTAACCCATGATTAACTCTTAGTTTCACCCACTTGACTAGTCAATTTCTTCTAGGGGCTTCTAGAATAACTTGACTTCTTTGACCTTCTAGATAACTCATGGGGGTTCTCTAACTTCACAAGGCCATAACTCTCTAACTGTGAGGAGTTACGTGATGTTACACATATCACCGAAAATGGCATGGAATGTGTTATCCATCTAGAATAGTTTTACCTACAAGCATACTAACCTTTATACCATTATACATCAAACAAACTTTAATACTCTAACCATACTGTTGGGGCGACCGGACTTGCTTCAAGGTTTGACATCAATGAAAACCAACCCAATTAATCAACAATATCCCCCTTTGGCATTGATGGCAACACTCTGATGCAACACAGGATTCACATCGCTCTTTCTCCCCCTGTGACCATTTATCCTCTTAGAGGCATGCCTTTGTGATTTCTCTCCAAGCATCAACTCTCTGTCCCGCATCTGATGAATCTCTCCCCCTTTCACATCAATGGAAAAGGTAACTTCTTGTTCGGGGTTGATCCCCCTAACTAAACTATCCTTGGGGTTGCTTCCATTGACTAAACTCTTCCTAAACTTGCTCCCCCAACCTAAACTATCCTCTGTATGGTTATTCCTCGTGTAGATCTAAGACATATAAGATAAGTATTCAAAAAAATTCATTTTGGAGTAGAAATTACTCCGAGTCTCTGGCAAAGATACTCAAAGGATTCCCTTGGAAGCAGTTTTGTGAAGATACATGCAACATGTTCCTTTGTTCCCACGTATTCAACTCTGATGTTCTTCTTTGCAACCTATTCTCGTAGAAAGTGATACTTGATTGGAATGTGTGTAACGTCCCCAGCCACCAATAGGTCGGGCAACGTCACTTTCGGAAGTCTCTCTTATCTCTGATACCAATTTTATACATTTATGTGCACCTATCTATCTCAGATTAACAGTTACAACACTATGTTCATGCCACTTATTCATGCAGAAAATAATACTAAACATTATGTCTCTATAAGCATACATACGACATATTCTAACCATACACAAATTAATGTAGAATTAACAGTAAGCCTACACATACAACATATATGATTTATGTAGGCATTTCTCATCAAGTTATAAAACATGTACAATTACACCACATAAAATCAACAAAGATTTGGTACTTATATTCTATTAGATGACCACCAATTGCGTGCAGACCTTCCACGAACCTACCATCCTTAGACCATGCTACTCATCACGCTCAATAGTGGGTCACCCCCGAGCTGGGACTAAACTCCACCTAGGGAAAATGAATCCTAGACTAGGCCGAGGTTACAGAAAATTGCAGAGTACAACTAGAAGGATTCTCTCCAAGAGCCTACTTACGCCCACTACTCATGGACTCACATTCCCCACATGCCTGTTCCACCCCAGGAATATGCACCTTCACCGTTCCACAGTCCATCAGTTGCTCCACTTTCCTTTCAGGGTCTCAGAAACAGGCTAGATCAAGAATTCTCAGAGCTCCGTAGTTGGTGTTGGACTCTCTCTAGGAGAAAATCACTTCCCAACAAACTCTCTCACCTAGCGAGAGCTACTCACAAGCCTGACAACCCGTCTCTTCAACCACGGGCCTGCCAACCCGCTTCTTCAACTAGCTTCAACTCAATTCCATCAAGTGAGGACAATATCAAGGCTCAATATAGCTCAAGGGATGGTAGAAACCACAATTCGATAGGGTACAACACGGCTCTGGCAAGTACAAATACGTTGTGCTTCACAAGAACGCACAGGTCATCTTCACGGGTTACTGGTTTCAGAGGTGCGTGAAATATGCAGGGGTCGACGATGGAGGCCAAATGATTTAGGAGAAGGATGGGAGAATGGGGATCGAACCCCCCCAATGATCTAACTTTCCAGCTTTAACTGCATGCACCCAGGTCGACACTTGTCTTCTTGGAGCTGCATGCACTACATTTAGCACTTGTTCCCTTTCCCAGGAACTTAGGATAACTGGGTTTATTTTCCCCACTTTAGTATTTTCATTTTCAGGAATATATTATAATATTCCCTTGGGTCAATCCCTCTATCTTAGCCCCTCTTTCCTAGCCTCTTAGTCGCATCCCTTTCCCTACCTAGTGGATTTTATTCCCCCATCACTCTTTCTTCGTGGTCAGTCTACACACAACGATGTATAATTTTTATTAATAATATGCACAATTACATATACAAAAATCAGGCTTATTGGCCTTAGCATCCAGGTTCTTCGGCCTATAACACATAAGCCTACCATCTTATCAACACTCGACTCACCAACCTACAAACATCAATACATTTCACAGGGGATCGACCTGGGGTATTACAATCCCCTCCCCTTATTTTTGCACTAACCTCAATGAAACTCATTTACATAGTATCAACAAGATTGTCAAAATATTCAAAAATATGTGGGTACTCTGCCCGCATAGCATATTCATGCTCCCATGTTGCGTCCTCAGGACTGTACCAGGTCCACTGAACTTTTACAAACCCTATGGATTGATTCCAGAGATGCTTGCTTTTCCTGACCAATATATGCACCAGATGCACCTGAAAAGCTCTTTCTTGCTCCACCTGAATCACATTCCAATTGATAGCATGATTAGCATCAAGTATATATTTCTTAAGCAATGACACATGAAACACATTATGTATAGACATATATGTAGGTAATGCAAGCATATATGCTACTAGACCAATCCTCTCTAGGATTTCAAACGGTCCACAATATTTGGCTCCCAACTTTGAACAATTCCCCAACTTAAAGGAGATTTTGTTGGCTTTCACTTTCAAAAATACATGATCCCCCACTTTAAATTCTCTATGAGTTTTGTTCTTATCAGCGTAGATTTTCTGCCTATCCTGGTTAGCCTTCAAATTCTTCTTAATCTTCAGCATTTGTTCTTCCATTTCCTTCAGCATCTCTGACCCAACCACTTCCCTATTAGTTGGGTTGTCCCAACTTACTAGGGTGTTTCACTTTCTGCCATAAAGTGCTTCAAATGTGCTCATCTTCAGTGATGCTTGATATGCATTGTTGTAAGCAAATTCTACCAAGTGTAGATAATCCTCCCATTTAGATGGTGTTTCCATCACATGCATCCTTAGCATGTCTTCTATCACTTGGTTCACCCTTTCTGTTTTCCCATCAGACTTAGGATGATAGGTTGCGTTGAAGTTCAGGTTCGTTCTGAACCCCTTGAATAACCCTTTCCAAAACTTTGAGGTAAATTTTGGGTCTCTGTCAGACACAATTGTCTTGGGTATGCCATGCAATCGTGCTCCTTCCCTCATATATATATATCAACAACATTAGTTTCCTTGTGATTAGTCTTCAATGGAATAAAATGGGAAGCTTTAGTAAGCTTATCCACCACCACCATGATGGAATCATGTTGCTTGTTTTTTTTGGGTAATCCTATGATGAAATCCATTGTCACCACTTCCCACTTCCACTTAGGAATGGGTAATGGTTGTAGAAAACCAATTGGGTGTCTATTCTCAACCTTTACCCTTTGACATTCTAAGCATTTAGCTATGTATTCAACAATATTCTGCTTCATGCCTAGCCAATAATATTGGCTCTTGACTGCTGAAACTGTTTTCTAATATCCTGGGTGTCCTGCATAAGGCACATTATGCATCTATTTTAAAATCGCACTCCTCAATTCCTAAGAATTTGGTACATAGAATCTGTTTCTGTACCTAAGGATTCCATAAATTCCCAATTCATAATCCTCAACTTTCTGTTGCATTTTACCTTGTTGCAATTTTGTTACTAATTCCATGTACTACAAATCTGAATTTGCAACCTCATAAATTCTACCTTGAAGATTCGTCTGATACATGCTAGTGGTTGTAGCATGTAGTTCATGCAATCTACTGTTGAATGCATCAACCACATTTTTCTCCTTTCCTTTGATGTGCTTGATATCAAAGTCATACTCACAGATGAATTCCAACCACCTACTCTGCCTAACATTCAGAGTTGGTTGATCAAACAGATATTTCAGATCGTTACGGTTTATCCTAAGCTCAAACCTCTTTCCCATGAGGTAGTTCTTCCACTTCTTCAAGGCGTGCACTATGGAATCCAACTCCAAATCATGCGTGGCATAGAGTCTTTCATGCTCCTTCAACTTCCTCGATTCATAACATACCACAAATCCATTTTGACTGAGGACTCCACCAAGTCCTTCTTTACATGCATCAATGCATACAATGAAGTCTTCATTTGGATTTTCAATCCTCAGAATTGAAGCACTAGTTAACAATTGCTTCAATTGCTGAAAGATTCTTTCACATTCTTCTGTCCATTGAAATTTTTTCCCCTTCCTTTGCAAGGAAGTGATGGGGTGAGCTATTCTTGAAAACCCTGCAATGAACCTTCTGTAATAGCCAACTAGACCCATGAAGGATCTGAATTCTGTCACATTATTTGGCACTGACCATTCTCTAATGGCTTCTATCTTCTTAAGATCCACTGCTATCCCATCCTTTGAAATGATATGCCCCAAGTAGTGAATTATGTTTAGATAAAATGAGCACTTGCTCAATTTGACATGCAATTGATGCTTTCTTAGCACTTGCAACACCTTATTCAAATGATGCTTGTGCTCTTCCTATAACCTGGAATATACAAGGATGTCATCTAGAAAGACAATGACAAACTTGTCCAAATATTCCCTGAAAACACCATTGATTAAGCACATAAAAGAAACTGGTGCATTTGATAACCCAAATGGAACCACTTTGAACTTATAATGACCATACCTTGTTTTGAAGGCGGTCTTGTTGATGTATTCCTCTTTAATCCTTCCCTGATGGTATCCTGACCTGAGATATATCTTCGAAAATATCTTTTCATCCTTCAATTGATCAAAGAATCATCAATCCTTGGTAAAGAATACTTGTTCTTTATAGTCACTTTGTTCAACTGTCTAAAATCAATGCACGATCTCATTGTTCAATATTTCGTTTTTACAAACAAGACCAAGGAACCCCAAGGTGATACACTTGGGCGTATATACCCCTTCTTCAGAAGCTCTTCAAGCTGCATTTGCAGTTCCTTCAGCTCTGGTGTACTCATTATGTAAGGAGTCTTTGACACTGGAGCTGCTCCAGGCATCAAGTTTATGGAGAAATCAATATCTCTTTTTGGAGGTAGTCTTGGTACCTCCTTGAACACGTCTTCAAAATATTCCAGGACTGCATAATCCTCCATATTTTACACCTTATCCTTAGATGATTCCTCCATATGGGCTACAAATAATTGACAGCCTTTCCTGTAGCATTTCTTCAGCTGCATGGCTGAAATTTCCCAGACAAAAACTGTCCTGGATTCCTTGGACTTTCTTTAGGTTCCCTTCCTCATCCAAGCAAGTAAATTCCTTTTGATGATAGTCCATGATAGCATGGTGTGGATCTAACCAATCCATCCCAATTAGACAGTCATAGGAACCTAAAGGCAAGATGTTCAAATCTGCCCTTCTGTTCAGTCCATTCATGTCCATAAGACATGACTTAACCATTTCAGTAACTTTTCTTTTGGCTCATGTAGCCAACTACACCAACCAATATTTTCCATGTTTTTTTCTTGGCAAAATCAAACTTTCCACCATCTTAGGATCTATATAACTATGACTAGCCCCCGAATCAAATAAAATATAAATGGTGTGGTTGTTGATCATACCTTCCACTTCAATCATATGTGACTGATATTCTATTTGCTTGCTGTCTAGGGATGCATAGATCCTGGGTACATTTCTACTCATGTCCTCCATTGTTTCTGCTTGTTGAACATTGTGGACAACTCTCACCTTGCCATTTTTGTGAGGAAAATCTCTATACTTGTCGTCTCACTGGCAATCCCAACATTGAATGGGTGTCTGCCCTGGCCTTTGTCCCCCTACCTCAACCATTCTATGTGTTAATCCCTAATATTGGATCACTACCCCTTTATTGAGGCATATTACATTAGTAATGTTATTTTATTTATGTCGTCTTTATTCCATTAGTTGTAATTATACCTCCTAGTCTCCTATATATACCAAGGAGACATTTTCATTTGGAGTCATCTTGTACTTGAACATTTATGTGGGGTAAAAG
>ML779164.1:859013-882741 GCA_009831015.1 Picea engelmannii
ACAGTAAGGGACATAAGTGTGGTGAGAAGAAATTATTCTACATATATTGTGAAGAGGAAGAAGAAGAAGAACAAGAACCATCTCAAGATGAAAACGTAGAAGCAATTTCGTCTGAAGAGTTGACTCCCACGATATCGTGTAATTAATTGGTTGGAATTAACACTCCTCAAACCCTCAAGATCGACGGATACATAAAAAAGAAAAAGGTAATAGTCCTAATTGATTCTGGTAGTACTCATAATTTCATTCACTATAAATTAGCCAAAGCTCTCAATTGCTTTGTATATCCAGCGCCAGAGTTTCAAGTAATGATTGTAGATGGAGGAACTATCAATTTCTTAGGAAAATGAAATAAGATCAATCTTACTATGGGGGAATATGTAATGAATATTCCAATGATTGCTATACCCATGGGTAGTGCAGATGTTGTACTAGGAATCCAATGGTTACAATCATTAGGAACAATGGCTTTTAATTTTCAAGAATTTTTCATGAAATTTTCATTGGAAGGAAAATAAATTGAGTTAAGAGGTATCACAGGGAAACTCGGTAAGGTGATAATCTCTAATGGAATGAAAAAATTATTGAAAAAGGGGCATCATTGCATTATTTCACAAATATGCTCACTATATGTTCAAACATCTAAGCCATCTATTCCTTAAGATCTCCAAGGGATCATTGATAAGCATTCCAAAGTATTTGAAGATATTCCCAAAGGTCTTCCATCCACTCGAAATCATGATCATGTAATTCACCTAATTCTTGGGAGTGTCCCTCCTAACATCAGGCCATACAGATACCCTTACGCCCAGAAGAGTGAAATTGAGCGCATGGTTGAAGAAATGTTAGAGGCTGAAATTATTAGACCTATCCAAAGTTCTTACTCTGCACCAGTGGTAATGGTATTCATGAAATATAGCTCATGGCATATGTGTCCAGATTATAGAGAGCTCAACAAGATCACTATTAAAAATAAGTTTCCCATTCTCGTCATTGATTAATTGTTAGATGAACTACATGGAGCAATCTATTTCACAAAATTGGATCTTTGTTCAGGGTATCATCAGATTAGAATGAAGGAAGAAGATATCCCAAAAACAACTCATGAAGGTCATTATGAATTTTTGGTCATGCCTTTTGGCCTTACAAATGCACCTTCCACATTCCAAGGGTTGATGAATTCCATTTTCAAGCCCTTCCTTCGAAAATTTGTGCTAGTATTTTTTTATGATATACTGATCTATAGCAAGTCTTGGGAGGATCATGTGTGACATGTTGACAAGGTGCTACAACTACTAAAGGAGCAACAACTATATCCCAAACCATCCAAATGTTTCTTTGGAGTGAAGGAGGTAGAGTATTTGGGTCATATTGTATATCATGAAGGTGTCAAGGTAGACCCTAACAAGATTAAGGCCATTATGGATTGGTCGATTCCCAAAACATTGAAGAATCTTAGAGGATTTTTGGGTTTGACAGGTTACTACAACAGTTTGTTCGACACAAAGGAAGAATAACAGAACCTTTAATGACACTAAATAAGAAGGATGCATTTTCATGGACTCCAGAGGAAACTAAAGCTTTTGAACAACTTAAAGAGGTGATGCGCAAAACTCCTGTCCTGACCACTTCAGACTTCACAAAAACCTTTATTGTGGAATGTGATGCCTGGGGAAATGGAATTGGTGATGTACTAATGCAAGAAGGAAGGCCCCTAGCTTTTGAAAGTCGACCACTCAAGGGAAAGGACTTACACAAACCCATTTATGAGAAGGAAATGATGGCAATATTACATGCATTGAAGAAATGGCGTCCTCTCTAAAAGATTATTGTCCTTGAGGACTGTTTATGAAAAAGGGAGGCTTGTTTCCCTTCTGCCTCTGCTCTTTCATGAACTTTTTCTTGTCCTCCCAAGCCTTCTAGAAAGTGGGATTTTCTTTTTGCTGATCATATAAGCATTTTTCTCTCCTTATAGTTTCTTCCATAGTTTTAGGACCATCATACTGGATCTTGTCACTAATGACAAATGACAGTCCACTCAGATACCTTTGAATCTTAATTGTCTCGTCCTTGATGAAGGGAACATACTTCAACAATTCCAAAAACCTTCTTTCATATTCATCAATGGACATACTTCCCAGCTTAAGTTCAAATAACTCTTTCATTTTCTTGTCATAATATCTCTTAGTTAAGTACTTATTTTCGAAATACTTCTTGAATTCCTTCCAGGTAACATTTTTCTCTTTAATGTATTACACCTGTACAAGTTAATCCCACCACATGGATGCCTTTCCTTTAAGTTGGTATATGGAAATTATTTCCTCTGCATGAGAAGAATATTTATGGAATTGGAAGTACTTCCTCATGCCTAGCAGCCATGTCTCTACATCCTCATCCTTCTTGTGCTCACCATAAAATGTAGGCGGTTTGATTTTTTTCATTTCACCCTTCAGTTCATCCACTGCAGATATCCTATGATTTCTGGTAGGAGATGGGATTGAACTACTATGGGCCCTCCTATTGGAGTTCCCTTGGGAGTGATGATGGTGTTTGCCAACACTCCTTGATTTCCTCTTCTCATAAGGGGACCTGTGACTTCCTGATTCACTGGGGTCAATCTCCTTATCCAATTTATTTTCTATTCTTTCTAGGCTCTGTATCAACTTTATGTTGAATTCTCCCTGTTGTTCCTTAGCTTTCATGAGATTTTTTTTATCTGTTCGGTGAGCCTAGACATCTTTCTGCAATATTTCAATGATTTTCATCATGTTTCCTTCCTTATCTATCTCTTCTCCATGCCGATTGGAGTTCGATCCTTCAACTCCCAAATGGACATCCATTCCTCTAGCTTCATTCTCTGAACTGAAAGCATTATGTGCCCCCTCCATTTCTCTGCACCGTGGAACAATTTGGTTCGGTTCTGTCTATGGTTAATTCTGCAAAATGTGCAGTCAACCAAGTTTTGTCAAGCTACCAGACTTTAATAATTTTCCAGAATAAACCAATCTGATTCAACAAAACAATATTAGATTCCATTTTCTGCAGGTCTTAGTCGGTCAAGAACCTTGTGGGCTTCCATCTCTAAGCCTAGTTCTGTTCTGCAACAAAATTATGGGTGCTATCCCCTTTTTCTTCCGCCCTTGGTTCGCATGTGACGACAACTATGACCCAACGCTTATGATTTGGTCACTTATCCAGAGTTTTGAAACTTCGGGCTCCGTTTTTGACAGATTTCAAAGAACATCACCACAAATATATCGGGGTGCCAGATTGGTGAACTCACAAAGTAGGGTGGATCAACAGTCCACGTCTCCCAGCATCCAACTGTTGATACTCACTATGGAACTCCAAGCTTTAGGTTTCCGGGACTTCGGAGCTTCGGGGCTCTGGGAATTCAAATGATTCCACCTTTTCTCAACCCAAAAACTCTCAAACTGTGAGTTTCCGCATACTTCCACACCCCCCCCAAGTAATGTCATCGTGTCACTTTACTTCGGTGTAACGGAACTTTGGGGTTTCTTCCTCCCAATCCATCACAATCCATTTCTTCTGGAGTGTCAAGTCTCCAGACTTCACGATTTGGCACCACACATCCACTGGGGCCCATGGTTTTTGTGCTTGAACTAAAAGATACTAAAAATTCACATCAAACTTTATACTTTTCCAATTGCATGGAGATGGGTCGATGGTTTTGGAGTAACCCGTTGATCATTCCGCAATTGTCCCCATGCTGACACATACCCCTTCTCAGAAAATTTGGTTGGGATTATGGGACCACCTTGTATAATTATATGTCACACATCTTCGATCTTCGTAATGCCGCCCAACCATCGATATTGATAGATCGTGATCAAAGTTAATGCGGGCCCGATCCAACTAAATTCTTCGCCAAGTTAACTACCTTGTTCCACCTCTAGGGGCACTACATGGTAGGACACACAAAGCCGACACATGGTCCAATAAAGTGGGTGATAATGTCACATTCTAACTGCATTTCAATATTATAATGGTTCTTAAGTCACTAACATGTGGAACACATCCCATGTGTCCACATCATCCCTAGTGACATCAGTGGCCACATCACTTCGGACTTCGGGCTTCGGGACTTCAAAGGATTCATCTCAGCACATCTCGTTTCTCCCGAGTGTCGAATTATGAATGGTTGTGAGATCCATGACTCACAACCAATTGCACACAGATCTGATGGCTGAGATCTGATTTTCACCACACGTATTACCTTTTTCTCTTGGTTTGATCTAATGGTAAGGCTTCTCCCCGGATCTATGGTGTAGATCCCCTCCGGGAATTCGGAACTTCGGGCTTCGGCCCTTATTTTACTTCTTAACACCTAACTTCAACAAAGTCACGTTCTAGGTTAACCTTCATGCATCTCCTTCTAGATCTAGCGGCTGGAAAACGTTGGTCTTTCCCTTGTGTAGATCTTATGGCCTAACTTCAAACCTTGCGGTTCCAAACCCACGGTTACTGTAGTATCTTTTCTCTTCCACCATTCCATAAGTCGTTATACCTCCTGAGCTTCATAACATGGACAAGGTATTCTCTTGGCACCTGAGGATTCTCTGGACATCAAATTTTTGTCCCTTTCGACAACAATTCACTCTAAAATCTTGTCTTGTTAACCACTAACATGGCCCATCCAGGCTCAGTTTCGAAACCTTAGCTCTGATACCAATTTGTAATGTCCCCAGTGACGAACAGGTCGGGCAACATCACTTTGGGATGTCTCTCTTAGCTCTGATACCAATTTTATACATTTATGTGCACCTATCTATCTCATATTAACAGTTACAACACTCTGTTCATGCCACTTATTCATGCGGAAAATAATACTAAACATTCTATCTCTATAATCATGCAGACGACATATTCTAACCATACATAGATTAATGTGGAATTAACAATAAGCCTACACATACAACATATATGATTTATCTAGGCATTTCTCATCAAGTTATAAAACATGTACAAGCACACCACATACAATCAACAAAGATTTGGTACTTATCTTCTATTAGATGACTACCAACTGCATGTAGACCTTCCATGAACCTCCCAGCCTTAGACCAAGCTGCTCATCAAGCTCAGCAGTGGGTCACCCCCAAGCTGGGACTAAACTTCACCTAGGGAAAAGGAATCCTAGACTAGGTTGAGGTTACAGAAAACTACACAGTGCAACTAGAAGGATTCTCTCCAAGAGTCTACTTACGCCCACTACTCACAAACTTTCATTCCCCACATGCCTATTCCACCCCGGGAATATGCACCTTCATCGTTCCACAGTCCATCAGATGCTCCACTTCCCTTTTAGGGTCTCAGAAACATGCCGGATCAGAAATTATCAGATCTCCGTAGTTGGTGCTGGACTCTCTCTAGGAGAAAATCACTTCCCAACAAACTCTCTCACCTGGAGAGAGCTGCTCACAGGCCTGACAACCTGTCTCTTCAACCACGGGCCTGACAACCCACTTCTTTAACCAGCTTCAATTCAATTCCAACAAGTGAGGAAAATAGCAAGGCTCAATATAGCTCAGGGGATGGAAGAAACCACAATTCAATATGGTACAACATGACTCTGGAAAGTATAGATACACTGTGATTCGCAGGAAAACACAGGTCAACTTCACGGGTTACTGGTTTCAGAGGTGTGTGAAAGATGCAGGGGTCGATGATGGAGGACAAACGAGTTAGGAGAAGGATGGGAGAATGGGGAGAGAACCCCCCCAATGATATGAATTTCCATCTTTAAATTCATGTGCCCAGGTCGACACCTGTCTTCCTGGAGCTGCATGCATTCCATTTAGCACTTGTTCCCTTTCCCAAGAACTTAAGATAACTGGGTTTATTTTCCCCACTTTAGTATTTTCATTTTTAGGAATATATTATAATATTCCCTTGGGTTAAGCCCTCTATCTTAGCCCATATGTCCTAGCTTCTCAGTCCCATCCCTTTCCCTACCTAGTAGAGTTTAGTCCCCCATCACTCTTTCTTCGTGGTGGGTCTACACGTAGTGATGTATAGTTTTTATAAATAATTTGCATAATTACATATACAAAAATCAGGCTTATTGGCCTTAACATCCAGGTTCTTCAGCCTATAACACATAATCCTACCATCTTATCAACACTCGGCTCACCAGCCTACAAACATCAATACATTTCATAGGGGCTCGACCTGGGGTATTATAATGTGCTTCGTCTTGGATTGCATCACTGGATTCTTTTAGATACTGATAACGCTTGTATTATCACAACATATAGGAGTGGGCTCATCTTACTCAATATGTATATCTGTCAAGGCTTGTTTCATACATAGAACCTATGTACAACATGTTGCTGCTACAATATACTCTGCTTCGATTGTAGACAATGATATTGATGATTGTTTCTTTCTTAGCCAAGATAACAAACACTCACCCAAGTAGAATGTTGCTCCACTAGTGCTTCATCAGTCATCAATGCAACCTGCCCAATCTGCATTTGTGTAGGCAATAAGTTATAGATCCTTTCCTTTTGGATACCATAATCCAAACTCTTTTGTGCCCTTGAGATATATGAAAATCCTCTTCACTTTTAGAACATGTGATTCCTTTTGTGCTACTTGAAATCGTGCCACCTGTCCAACTGTTTGCATTACATTTGGTCTGGATGTTGTCGCATAAAGTAAGAGCCCAATCATTGACCTGTATTGCCTCTTATCTATAGACTTTGAATCATCATATTTTCTCAACTTGCAATTGGTTTTCATAGGAGTGTTAATTGTTTTGCAATCTTCCATTTTGAACATCTTTAGCATTTCTATGATATACTTAGTTTGAGAAATAAAAATGCCTTGGTGAATTTGACATATCTAAAGACCTAGAAAGAAGGATAATTCTCCAAGTAATGACATTTCAAATTCATTATGCATATCCTTTGCAAATTTCTGGCTTAGCTTGTCACCATCACTTCCAAAAATAATATCATCAACATAAACTTCAATTAATAAAATACTATCTTGAGTTGCCTTGATGTAGAGGTTGTTGTCTGCATTTCCTTTTTTGAACCCTTGTTTTTGTAAGTATTTGTCTAGTCTAGAATACCATGCTCTGGGGCCTATTTGAAACCATACAATCCCTTATTTAATCTGAAAACATAATCTTCATTCTTTGACAACTGAAATCCTTCTGGTTGTTCAATGTAGACTTCTTCTTCTAGTTCCCCCCCCAAAAAAGATGATTTTACATCCATCTGATACACTTAAATATTATTTGAACATGCATAAGCTAGTATTGATCTGGTTGCTTCCATTCTAGCAACTGGGGAAAATGTCTCTCCAAAGTTGATGCCTTCAACCTGTGTGTATATTTTACATACAAATCTAGCTTTATTCCTGGTAACATGTCCATCTTCATTCAATTTATTGTTGAAGACCCACTTTGTGTCGATCACTTTATTGTACCTTGGTCTTGGAACCAATTCCCAAGTGTCATTTTTCTCTATCTGATCCAATTCTTCATCCATGGATTTTATCCAGAATTCATCCTTTTTAGCCTCTTCAAAACTGTTTGGTTCAATCGTAGATAAGATTACTAGGTCCAGTTGTTTTGGTGAATGGATTATTCTTCTAGTCTACACTCATGCATCCTTGTTTCCAATAATTTGATCTAAAGGATGATTCTTCTGTATTCCTTTGCTAGGTGTATTTGGAGGCAATCGCTTAACTTGCTCTTCTACTTTTTTCTGATCTTCTTCATCTTCCCCTTCTGTTGCTTCTTCATCATTTTCTTCTTCTTCGTAAACATGTTCCACTGATTCCTTTTCTTCTTCCTTTAATTTCCATCCACTTGTTTCATCAACTGTTACATTGATGATTTCCACAACTTTGTTGAGCCTTAGATTGTAACACTTGTATGATTTCTTTATACTTGAGTAACCAACAAGTACACCTTTGTCTTCCTGAGAGTCAAACTTTCCCATTCTGCCATCTTCTCTTTTGATGTAGCATTTGCTTCTCAATACTATGAAGTGCTTCACATTTTCCGGTCTTCCTTTCCATAACTCCTAGGGAGTTTTTCCACTATTGTTTCTAAGCATTACTTTGTTTTGAATGTGAACTGTTGTATGCAATGCATGTGTCCAAAATACATATGTCAATTTATAATCCATTAACATTCTTAGAGCCATTTCCTGTATTGTACTAATCTTACTTTCAACGACCCCATTCTGTTGAGGTGTCCTAGCAACAAAAAATTGCCTTTTTATTCCATGCTTGCTGCAAAAATCCATAAATTCCTTTGAAGTAAACTCTCCTCTATTATCATATCTCAAACATTTGATTTTTGAATCCATTTCATTTTCAACCATTTTCTTGTATACCTTGAGGTTTTCAAATGATTATGACTTATTCCTAAAAAAACAAACTGCAATCATTCTTGTATAATCATCAACTAATAACATAAATTATTTCTCACTTTTTAAACCCTTTGTTCTAGTTGGTCCAACTAGATCAGTATGCACAATTTCCAGTGGTATTTTCGTTGAGTACTCCTTTGATTTGAACCTGGTCTTTGTTTGGTTTCCTCGTTGACAATGCTTTCATAATGTGTTGGTTGGTTTCGTGATCTGGGGAATTTCTCTAACTGCTTCCTTTTTATGACTTTGACGAGGTTAGCGAAGTTTATGTGACCCATTCTTCTGTGCCATAGCCAAACTTCATCTTCCTTTCCTAGAAAACACTATTCATTTCCAATTTCACTTAATACATATATGTTGCTTGAAGTTCTTGCAGTTGTTGTAATCAATTTTCATGATCTTGTTTTTCTTATCTCACACTTCTATGAATCGAACATAAGTTTATGACCTTGGTCACACATTTGAATTACACTTAGAGTATTATGCTTCATATCTTCCACTAGTAGAACATTTTCTACCTTGGTATTCTTGTTTCTGATTATGACTATGCCTTTTCCAATGATTCTAGCTGAGTCATCATTTCCAAAGGACATTGATCCATCTCTTTCTTTTCTCAATGTAATAAAATTGTCTTCATCACCTGTCATGTGCTTTGAACAACCACTGTCAACATACCAACCACATTTCTTGTGTTTATATTGTAGAGTGAGTGTGCATTCTTCATTGTTAAATTGATCATGTTTTCTTATACATATTCTCTATTGCGGTTCTGTTTGTGACTATTGTTATTATGGTTTGATTCTCTAAGAGGGATTGCCAATCTACAATCTTTTTTCATGTGTCCAAAGTTGTTGCACTTGTAGCATTCCACTTTAGTGCTCAATGATTCAAACCCATTGTAGATTCTTCTTTGTGTTTCACTAGGCCTTATTGGATAACCATTTTGTGCATGACTTTCAAAGTTGTTTATGTTCCTGCTATTAGCTCTGCAATTTACATCTTTATGTACAAAATTATTACATGCATAACATAAACCAAAAAATATAGTTTGATACCTGGGAGTTGAATATATTCTGAAAGGATTTACTCTTTTGAATCCTTCTTCATCCCAATTCCTGCTTGTTTCTGAATCGTTGATTTTAAAATATGACTCTTCTAGGTGGAGGAGTGTCCCTGTGATCTTCCTTGTTAAACTTCTTGTCTCCTCTAATTGTCTATGCATAGCTTCTTGGTTGTGTTTATTTATCTGTGGTTTTGGAGCTTGAACCTCTTTCTGTCTGATTGTATCCTAGTTCAGACTTGTCATGATGTGGCCTTTGATTGCTGATAATACTATCCGAAACCTTTGATTTGTTCTACATGCTTTTATGTTGAAGGTATTTTCTCAATGTGACAACCACTGCTTCCAATTTTCCAATGCCTGTCCTTTCTTCCAGTGGTTCTTTGAGTGCTTCTTCTATTCTTTTTTCTTCTTCTATTTGAACCTTTAATTCAATTATCACCTTCTCTAGTTTTTTAGAGTTTGAATTATGAGTGTCTTCTTTCTTTTCAAGTTCTGCTTGTAGCTTCTTGTTTTTCTTCTTTTCTCTTTTTAGAACTTCTATAGCACTCAACAATTCTTCTCTGTAGTCAACTTATGTCTCTTCATATTCCTCTTTGGTGTCTTCTTTATCAGAGTCTTCTATTTCCATGAATATAACTCTTTTTATCTCACTTTCACTAACATCATCTTCGTCTCATGAGGAATCATCTTCTTTGGTGCATAAAATTTTCTTGAAGACTTTCTTTTTGGTTCATTTGACTTTATATGTTTGTTTTCTATTTGAATCATCTTCTTAATTTCTTTTCTTTTTATTGTGAGGACATTTGTTACAAAAATGACCAATACCATCACAATTAAAACAAATCAATCGAATCTTACCTTTATATATGCTGTTGGTTCCCTTTTTTAGTCTTCTGACAAAGTTGGCCACTTCTTCATCATCTTCTGAGATGTCCCCATTGATTCAATATTCTTTTTCCTTTTTCTTTGACTTCTTGGATGCTTTGAATGTTGCTTCTTTTATACCATGATTTTCCTATTCAGTTCTCATTTCATAGGCTGTAAAGATTCCATGTAGTTCATCCATTCTTATTGAGTCTAGATCTTTTCTTTCTTCTAGTGCTGAGATCATAGGAAGAGATCTTAGTACCTTATGAACAATTATAGATTCATCAAATTCTTCTCCCAATCCTATGATTGCATTCACTGTTTCATCAATTCGTAATAAGTAAGTTGCAATATTCTCATCTTCCTTCATCTTTAGTTGCTCGAATTGATCTATGTAAGTTTGAAGATTTGTTGCCTTGAATTTTGCATCTCCTTCATAAATATTCTGAAGTTTGTCTCAAATCTCTTTAGTGGAGCTACAATGCATAACTTTGGAATATATTGAATCACAAAGACCATTCAGAACTGCATTTGTGGCTTTTGAATTATTTAGACTGAGTTTCTTTCCATTTTCATTTGTTGGTGGAACTATTGGTTCTTCGTATCCATCTACAATCTATTTCCAAAACTCAAATCCTTTTGCCTGTACATATGTTTTCATCCTTCTTCTCTACATAGTTTTGTCCATCAAGCTGTGGTATTCCATTTTTATACATATTGTTTCTCTCCATGATCTACCTTTCAGTGGTTAAACTAATTTCTAAAGGAAACTTCTCTGATACCAATTGTTGGATTACTGAGAGGGGGAGTAAATATACCATGAATAGTGAACAATCATACACATACACATACATAGTACACCAATATTTTTAAGTAGATACCCAATGTGAGAGAAAACCAAAAAATTATTTTTCTGATATGTCTTTAAGAATTACATTCATTGGAAGCACCTGGAAGGAGGCTCAGACCCCCTATATTTTCAAACTACAACCTGAGGGAAGCTCCAACTCCCCAATTCTCTAGCTACAACCAGAAGGAGGATAAAACCCCCTATGTTCACTGGCTACAACTAGAAGCTGGCTACAACCACCTATCCTTGCCTCGTCCTGCCACTCTGAAATACAAGTAAGATGATGAAACCTCTATCACACTGTCACTCTGAGATATACTACTATAAACATGTACCAACCTATGCCATTGACCTGTATCCAACCTGTATCACTTCCCTGTAATCAACATGTACCTTTACTCAACCTATACCAACCAGAAAAAATAGATACATGACCTATATGTTCTCCAACACGCGTATGCATGCACCCTATCTATACTGCAACCTGCATATGTATGTGGTCTATTTATACTCCAGCCTGCGTATGTCTTCTAAAACAAGAGTTTTCCACTTTAGTTGAAACTCAAAAACTCTTCTGTCTCTTGTCAAATCAACCTGTAAGATGCCATTGTGTGTAAACTATAGTTGTTCCCTATGCATACATCCTTATACATATATCCCTTAACCAAATGTATCTATATCTCTCTAGTCATGTGCCATACAAGTATAATAAAGAACAAGTATAATTACCCTCACATGGACTAGACATCAAACCCTTTATGATATACAACCTCTCAATAAATAAACCACTTCACAGGTACAACCTCTCAACTTTGTACCACATAAATCCTTAACCATATGCCAAGAAATACAAGATGTGCCTCAACCCTAACAAGATGTAAAAATGATGCATATTGATTATACCAACACTTATTTCTGTAGATATGACTTATACAGAAAGGCCCATGCAACCACTCTCTCTAGGGAAAATCCTCAAACCCCCATAACCATTTCTCATGTAGAAAACAAAATCCAACTACTCATAGAAATAAGACATACCTTTTGAACCAGTAGATATATCTGATATACCTGATCACTACAGACCTTCCTGGGAGACTGATTTCAGACTCTAGAGACCTGACATCTTCATCTTCTCAAGTTTTAGGGCTTTACCCTCATGTACGCACCCTATTATACTACTAGCCCACGTACATACGCACCCTGCTCCACTGCAACCCGCGTACAACACAAAAACTAGGTTTTTTTTTAGTATTTTATGTAATTCCAAAAATTTCACCATCAACCCTTCATGCTACCTTAGACTTGTGCAACTTCAGATGTATCAATGAGTACTTGCAATAAACCTTACACAATAATAGATATTCAATATGCTCAATAGGTGTTAATAGGAGATCCTTACTCTCTTATTTATACTTCCATGTAGCTTCCTCAAGGGGTTACCTTCTAACCAACTTAACTCAATTTCCTTGTTTTAGGGCTAACCCACTTTGCTACAAATAATAAGTTCTCCACTTCTAGTTGCAACTAACTTATTTTTAATTATTTTCTTATTGCGACAACTTAACCCATGATTAACTCCTAGTTTCACCCACTTGAATAGTCCATTTCTTCTAGGGGCTTCTAGAATAACTTGACTTATTTGACCTTCTAGATAACTCATGGGGGTTACAGGGCCATAAATCCCTAACCGTGAGGAGTTACATGGCGTTCCACATATCATCGTAAATGGCATGACATGTACTATCCATCTAGAATAGTTTTACCTACAAGCATACTAACCTTCATACTATTATACATCAAACAAACTTTAATCCTCTAACCATACTATTGGGGCTACCAAAATTTTCTACTGGACTTGCTTCAAGGGTTGACATCAATGAAAACCAACCCAATTAATCAACAATCTCCCCCTTTGACATTGATGGAAACACTTTCATTTAAAACTGAAGTCACATCGCTTATGCTCCCCCTATGACCATTTCTCCCTTTGAAGGCATGTGTTTGTGATTTCTCTCCAAGAATCAACTCTTTCCCCTACATTTGATGAATCTCTCCCCCTTTAACATCAATGGAAAAGGTAAATTATCATTCGGGGTTTCTCCCCCTAACTGAACTGTCCTTGGGGATGCTTCCCCTAACTGAACTCTTCCTGAACTTTCTCCCCCAACATGAACTATCCTCTGTATGGTGCTTCCTCATGTATATCTAAGACATATAAGATAAGCATTCAAAAACATTCATTTTGGAGTAGAAATTACTCTAAGTCTCTAGAAAAGATACTTAAAGGCTTCCCTTGGAAGAGGTTTTTTGAAGATATTTGCAACTTGTTCCTTTGTTCCCATGTATTCAACTCTGATGTTCTTCTCTGCAACATGTTCTTGTAGAAACTGGTACTTGATTAGAATGTGCTTCGTCTTGGAGTGCATCACTGGATTCTTTGAGATATTGATAGCTCTTGTATTATCAAAATATATAGGAATAAGCACATCATACTCAACATGTATATTTGTCAAGGTTTGTTTCATCCATAAAACATGTGTACAACATGTTTTTGTTGCAATATACTTTTCTTCAGGTGTAGACAATGATACTGATGACTTTTTCTTTCTTAGCCAAGATACCAAACACTCACCCATTGGTGCTTTGTCGGTCATCAATGCAACCTACCTAATCTGCAGGTGTGTACATAATATGTGATAGATAATTTCCTTTTGGATACCATAATCCAAACTCTTATGTTCCCTTGAGATATATGAAAATCCTCTTCACTGCTAGAACATGTGATTCCTTTGGTGCTACTTGAAATCGTGCCACTTTTCCAACTACCTACATTACATCTGGTCTAGATGTTGTCACATAAAGTAAGTTGCCAATCATTGACATGTACTACCTCTGATATGTAGACTTTGACTCATCATCTTTTCTCAACTTGCAACTGGTTTTCATATGAGTTTTAACTGGTTTGCAATATTCCATTCCGAACCTCTTTAGAATTTCTCTGATATAGTTAGTTTGATAAATAAAAATGTCTTGGTGGCTTTGACATATCTGAAGACCCATAAAGAAGGATATTTCTCCAAATAATGACATTTCAAATTCATTTTGCATGTCCTTTGCAAATTTCTAGCTTAACATGTCATCATCACTTCCAAAAATAATATCATCAACATAAACTTCAATTAATAGAATAATATCTTGAATTACCTTGATGTAGAGGTTGTTGTTTGCATTTCTTTTTCCAAACCCTTGTTGTTGTAAGTATCTGTCTAGTCTGGAATACGATGCTTTGGGGGCCTATTTGAGACCATACAAGGCCTTCTTTAATCTGAAAACATAATCTTCATTCTTTGCAAACTAAAATCCTTTTGGTTGTTCAATGTAGACTTCTTCTTCTAGTTCCCCATTCAGAAAATCTGATTTTACGTCCATCTGATACACTTTAATATTCTTTGAACATGCATAAGATAGTATCAATCGGATTGCTTCCATTATGGCAATTGGGGAAAACGTATCTTCAAAGTCAATGCCTTCAAACTATGTGTATCCTTTACATACCAATCTAGCTTTATTCCTAGTAACCTGTCCATATTCATTCAATAAGACCTACTTTGTGCCGATCACATTCTTGTACCTTGGTCTTGGAACCAATTCCCATATGTCATTTTTCTCTATCTGATCTGATTCTTCATCCATGGATTTTATACAGAATTCATCCTTGATGGCCTCTTCAAAACTGTTTGGTTCAATTGTAGATAAGAGTGCTAGGTGCATTTGTTCTGGTGAACAAATTCTTCTTCTAGTCTCAACCCATGCATCCTTGTTTCTGATAATCTGATATGAAGGATGCTTATTTTGTACTCATTTTCTAGGTGTCTTTGGAGGCACTTGCTAAAATTTCTCTTCTACTTTTGTCTAATCTTCTTCATCTTCCCATTCTGTTGCTTCTTCATCATTTTCTTCTTCTTCATAAACCTGTGCCATTGATTCCTTTTCGTCTTCCTTTAATTTCCATCCACCTGTTTCATCAATTGTTACATTGATGCTTTCCACAACTTTGTTGAGCCTTATATTGTAATACTTGTATGCTTTCCTTTTACTTGAGTAACCAACAAGTACACCTATATCCACACGAGAGTCGAACTTTCCCATTCTTCCATCTTCTCTTTTGATGTAGCATTTGCTTCCAAATACTTTGAAGTGCTTCACATTTTTCGGTCTTCTTTTCCATAGCTCGTAGGGAGTTTTGTGACTATTGTTTATGAGAATTACTCTATTTTGAATGTGAATTGTTGTATGCATTGCATGTGTCAAAAATACATCTATCAATTTAGAATTCATTAACATTGTTCGAGCCATTTTTTGTACTATCGTGTTCTTTCTTTTGATGACCCCATTCTATTGAGGTGTCCTAGAAACAAAAAAATTGCCTTTTTATTCCATGCTTGCTGCAAAAATCCATAAATTCCTTTGAAGTAAACTCTCCTCCATTATCATATCTCAAACATTTGATTTTTGAATCCATTTCATTTTCAACCATTTTCTTGTATACCTTGAACATTTCAAATGATTATGACTTATTCCTAAGAAAAAAAATTGTAGTCATTCTTGTATAATCATCAACCAATAACATAAAGTATTTCTCACCTTTTAAACCATTTGTTCTAGTTGGTCCAACTAGATCAGTATGCACAATTTCCAATGGTCTTGTCATTGAGTACTCCTTTGATTTGAACCTGGTCTTTGTTTTCTTTCCTTGTTGACAATGCTTGCATAATGTGTTGGTTGGTTTCATGATCTGGGGAATTTCTATGACTACTTCCTTTTTGTTGATTTTGATGAGGCTGTCAAATTTTATGTGACCCATTCTTCTGTGCCATAGCCAAACTTCATCTTCCTTTTCTAGACAACACTTTTCATTTCCATTTTCACTTAATACATATATGTTGCTTGAAGTTCTTTTAGTTGTTGCAATCAATTTTCCTGATCCTGCTTTTCTTATATCACACTTCTATGAATCGAACGTAAGTTTATGAACTTGGTCACACATTTGACTTACACTTAGAAGATTATGTTTCATATCTTCCACTAGTAGAACATTTTCTGCCTTGTAATTCTTGTTTCTAATTCTGACTGTTCCCTTTCCAATGATTATAGATGAGTCATCATTTCCAAAGGAGATTGATCCATGTCTTTCCTTTCTCAATCTAATAAACTTGTCTTCATCGCCTGTCATGTGATTTGAAAAACCACTATCAACAGACCAACCACATTTCTTGTGTTTATCTTGTAGAGTGAGTGTGCATTCTTCATTGTTAAACTGATCTTGCTTTCTTATCCATATTCTCTGTTGAGGTTCCTATCTGTGACTGTTGTTATTTTGTTGTGATTCTCTAGGAGGGACTTTCATTCTATAATATTTGTCCATGTGTCCAAAGTTGTTGCACTTGTAGCATTCCACTTCAGTGCTCAATGATCCAAAAATGTTGTAGCTTCTTCTCTATTTCACTAGACCTTATTGGATAACCATTTTGTGCATGACTTTCAAAGTTGTTTATGTTCCTGCTATTAGCTCTGCAATTTATAGATTTATGTCCAAAATTATTACATGCATAACATAAACCAAAAAATATTGTTTGATATCTAGGAGTTGAAGATATTATGAAAGGAGTTACTCTTCTGAATCCTTCTTCATCCCGAGTCATGATTGTTTTTTACTGTCAATGATTTTGAAATATGACTCTTCTAGGTGAAGGAGTGTCCCTGTGATCTTCCATGTAAAACTTCTTATCTCCTCTAACTGTCTCTACATAGCTTCTTGGTTATGTTTATTTATCTGTGGTTTTGAATCTTGAACCTCTTTCTGTTTGATTGTATTCTAGTCCGGACTTGTCATGATGTGGCCTTTGACTATTGATAATATTATCCAAAACCTTTGAGTTGTTCTGCATGTCTTTTTGTTGAAGATCTTTTCTCAATGCGATAACCTCTGCTTCCAAATTTCCAATGATCCTGTCCTTTTCTTCGAGATGTTCTTTGAGTGCTTCTTCGATTCTTTTTTATTCTTCTATTTGAACCTTTAATTCAGTAATCATCCGCTCTAGTTATTCAAAGTTAGAATTCTGAGTGTCTTCTTTCTTGTCTATTTCTTCCCAGAGCTTCTTGTTTTTCTTCTTTTCTCTTTTTATAACTTCTATAACATTCAACAGTTCTTCTCTGTAGTCAACTTCTACCTCTTCACATTCCTCTTTAGTGTCTTCTTTATCAGAGTCTTCTATTTCCATGAAGAGAACTCTTTTCGTATCACTTTCATTGACATCATCTTCGTCTAATGAGGAGTCCTCTTCTTTGGTGCAAAAACTTTTCTTGAAGACTTTCTTTTTTGTTCTTTTTCCTTTATATGTTTGTTTTTTATTTGAATCATCTTCTTCATTTATTTTATTTTTCTTGTGAGGACATTTGTTAGCAAAATGACCAATACCATCGCAATTAAAATAAATCAATGGAAACTTACCTTTATATCTTTCGTTGGTTCCCTTTTTTCAGTCTTCTGACAAAGTTGGCCACTTCTTCATCATCTTCTGAGATGTCATTGTTGTTACTATATTCTTTTTCCTTTTTCTTTGACTTCTTGGATGCTTTGAATGTTACTTCTTTTATACCTGGATTTTCCTGTTCAGTTCTCATTTCATAGGATGTGAATATTACATGTCGTTCATCCATGCTTATTGAGTCTAGATCTGGTCTTTCTTCTAGTGCTGAGATCTTAGGATCAAATCTCATTGGAAGAGATCTTAGTACGTTTTGAAAAGTTATAAGTTCATCAACTTCTTCTCCCAATCCTATGACTGCATTCACTGTTTCATCAACTCGTAAGAAGTAAGATGCAATATTCTCATCTTTCTTCATCTTTAGTTGTTCGAAATGACCTCTGTAAGTTTGAATCATTGTTACCTTGATTTTTACATCTCCTTCATAAATATTCTGAAGTTTATCCCAAATCTCTTTAGCGGAGTTACAATGCACAACGTTGGAATATACTGAATCACAAAGACCATTCAGAAGTGCATTTGTGGCCTTTGAATTATTTAGATTGAGTTTATTTTCGTTTTCATTTGTTGGTGGAACATATGGTTCTTCGTATCCATCTACAACTGATTGCCAAACCTCAAATTCCTGTGCCTCTACATATTTTTTCATCCTTCTGCTCCAGAATGCATAGTTTTATCCATCAAACTGTGGTATTCCATTTTGATACATATTGTTTCTCTCCATGATCTACCTTTCAGTGGTTAAATTGATTTATGAAGGAGCCTTCTATGATACCAATTGTTGGATTACTAAGAGGGGGGTGAATAAGTAATAGAGTTTCTTAGTCATTTTTAACCATTGTATGCAAGTGTTGTTTATATTTAATATCAATATAGCATTATCATCCAACAAGTGCAGAGTAAATAAACCATGAACACTGAACAATCATACAAATACACAGTACACCTGTATTTTTATGTGGAAACCCAATGCGGAAGAAAAACACATAATGTTTTTTCTTATATGTATTTAAGAATTCCATTCATTGGAAGCACCAACTTCCTTTGTTCTCCAACTACAACTGGAAGGAGGCTCTGACACCCTATATTTCCCGTCTACAATATGAGGGAAGCTTCAACTCCCCAATTCTTTGGATACAACTAGAAGGAGGCTACAACCCCCTATGTTGTCCGGCTACAACCACCTATCCTTACCATGTCCCGCCACCCTGAAATATAAGTAAGATGATGAAACCACTGTCACATTGTCACTGTAAGATATTCTACTGTAAACATGTACCATCCTGTACCATTTACCTGTAGCCAACCTGTACCACTGCCCTGTAATCAAACTGTACATGTACTCAGCTTGTACCAACCAAAAACAACAGATGTGTGATCTATCTATTGTGTATTGTGCGTATGTACGTGCCATATCTATATTGTAGCTAGCGTATGTACATGGCCTATCTGTATTGCATCTTCCGTATGTCTTCTGAAACAAGGGTTTTCCACTTTAGCTGAAACTGAAACACTATGTTGTCTCTTGTCAACTCAACCTGTAACATGTCACTGTGTGTAACCTGTAGTTGTGCCCTCTACATACATCCTTATACATATATCCCTTAACCAAATGTATCTATATCTCTTGAGTCATGTTCCATACAAGTATAATCAAGAACAAGAATAATGACCCTTGCATGGACTAGACATCAAACCCTTTCTGATATACAACCTCTCAATACATCAACAACTTCACAAGTACAACCTCTCAACCATGTACCACATAAATATTTAACCACATGCCAAGAAATACAAGATGTTCCTCAACCCTAATAAGATGTATCAATGATGAATATTGATTATACCAACATTGTATTTCTGTAGATTTGACTTATAGAGAAAGTCCCATGCAACCACTAATCTCTCTAGGGAAAATCTTCAAACCCCCATAACCAGTTCTCATGTAGACAAAAAAATCCAACTACTCATAGAAATAAGACATACATTTTGAGCCAGTAGATAGATCTCATGTACCTGATCACTGTAGACCTTCTTGGGAGCTTGATTTCAAACTCTAGGGACACGACATATCCATCTTCTCAAGTTTTAGGGATTTACCCTCATGTGCGTTCCCTATTATATTACTATCCCACGTACATACACACCCTACTCCACTGCAACCCGCATACACCACAAAAACTAGGGTTTTTTCAGTATTTTATGTAATTCTGAAACTTTCACCATCAACCCTTCGTGCTACCTCAGACTTGCACAACTTTAGATGTATCAATGAGTACCTGCAATAAACCTTACACAATAATAGATATTCAATGTGCTCAATAGGTGCTAATAGGAGAGCCTTTCTCTCTTATTTATACTTCCATGTAGCTTCCTCAAGGGGTTACCTTCTAACCAACTTAACCCAATTTCCTTCTTTAAGGGATACCCCACTTCTAACCCACTTTGCTACAAATAGTAAGTTCTCCACTTCTAATTGCAACTAACTTATTTTTAATTATTTTCTTATTGCAAAAAATTAACCCACGATTAACTCCTAGTTTCACCCACTTGACTAGTCAATTTCTTCTAGGGGATTCTAGAATAACTTGACTTCTTTGACCTTCTAGATAACTCATGGGGGTTCTCTAAATTCACAAGGCCATAACTCTATATCCGAGAGGAGTTACGTGACGTTCCACATATCACTAAAAATGGCATGAAATGTACTATCCATCTAGAATAGTTTTACTTGCAAGCATACTAACCTTCATACCATTAAACATCAAACAAAATTTAATCCTCTAACCATATTGTTGGGGCTACCATACTTTCTTCAAGGGTTGACATCAATGATAACCAACCCAATTAATCAACATTACTTAATGTTAATGTTAATGTTAATCAACATTACGAATGTTAATGTTGTTATGGTTTCATTCCAAATTATTACTTAATGATAATGGAATGAAAATTAAAAGTATTTTGTTCATTCTGGGATGTACAATGTGTACTATAGCAAGATACAAAGAAGTGAGAAAAAGAGAAGCACAACGATTTTAATATAGCACTAACAATCTTAAAGTTTTTGAGGGTAAGTTAACACATTGCTCAATATTAATTCACCATGTTATTCATGGTCTGTCCATGCCATGACCCTATTTCACATTTTCACAACCAGGTTCCCTCAAAAGTAGGGTAGGGACTTCCTACTCAAGTTTTTTATTTAACACATGTTCAATAATAATGTCAATTTTTAATTTTAATATTTATTAAAATTTCATTTTTAATAATAATTATTATGTTAATTATTTATATATTGTTAAAATTGTAATAATCATAATTTTAAATAAATAATCATTATTAAAAAAATATTTATTAATATGTTGATGATGTTTTTTATTGTTTATTGAAACTAATAAGGTTTATCAAGAAATATAGGTGATTAGACTATATATTTTTTAGAATGTCATTTTATATTTGAACATGGTGTGAATGAAAGTACCAAAGTCATTAAGATATTTGTAAGTGAAGAGGCCCTAAAGAATAATTTCATTAATACAAAATTAGGTAAATTTATTTCATATATCATTAAGTATAGAGCAAGTTAAAATCAGATAGTGATCATCCTCAACATCCTTATATCACATATTTTACTAATCAGTTCATCTCAAGGTATTTTTGGGTCACTCCAATGACTAGTTCCAGTACGGAGGTGATGAGCATTTGTTCTAATTATGGCAATATTGACTATGCATTTGTAGCATTCCAAATTCCTCTTAATATCTATGAGGGATCGTATATATTTTCCCAATTTGAGAAATGTATGTTTATAATGTAAATATCTAATCATGGATTCAAATCTCCACTAACTACATTCAACTTCAATCATGAAAAAAAGGAAAAGGAAGGAAGCATTGTATTTTATTTCAAAATTATAGATTACGAAGTGCTTTTAGATTTGTTCAATTGTATTCCAAGTCTCACAAGGGATGTTATAAGCATAAACTTCACACCCATAAAGAATAACTGTGATGACTAAAGTCTATTTTTGTATCCTAGTCTTAGAGCTCAACATTTCTACATATGTTTTTGATATGGGCTTTCCAACCACCGATGATTCTATTCTCAAAATTGTGGTTTTGGTTTAAATGGAAATTGAAATTGATACCTAAATACTTGTAACACAACACCACTTCAAGGATTTTATCACAATAAAAAAATGAAGTATAATTTTTTTCTTTGATTAGTTATCATAATCATAGTTTTATTGGTACTAATGGTAATCTCATAATTTTTGTAGAATTGTTGGAGAAATTTGAATTTCTTGTAAAGATCTTCAATAGTTTTTGCGAGGAGAATATTATCATCAACTTATAAAAGAAAGATGACAATGAGTCTTGACACATTAACATTCACGTGTCTTTCCTCTTCTAAACATTGCTCAATTTTATCTATATAATTGTTGAAAAGGGTGAGGAAAAATTACGCTCTTACTTAATAATAATATTACAATTAATTTCCATTAACCACTCATTATTACATTTAATATTAATATACCATTTTTAATAAAACTTAATTACAACAATATGACTAGATCCTTTTTTATACACAAAATAAATAGACACTAACATAAAAAGTGTTTTGACAATCACATCATTAAAAAAAACATTGATTAATAATAATATGGATAATTATTAAAAAACACATCACTTATAATTGTTGGGTATGTGTTATATTCTTTGCATGACTAGCAACAATGTTTGCTACGTTGCGCCGGGTGCGCAGGGGGTTTTGAGGGAAATTCTTTTTCCTCGGGAAACATGTCACATTTTTGCCTCGTTTTTTCGTGTCGCCTCAATTTTCGTGTCCATTGTTGGGCGTTTTTTCAACACATGGTTTTTGTCGATGGTTTTCTATTTTTGGTTAAGGAATTATGGTTATTGACTAATCCAGATCATTGGGTTAGGGTGTTGGATGCCCCTGAATCCTATATGTATATTGTATTGTAAACAATGTATCATGATGAATGAATATAGAATATGATGGTTTTCCTGGTTTGGGTTTCCAGAGGAAAAATCTCTGTGTAATGTGTGTATTTTCCATTGTATCTTTTTTGTTATTTTATTGAAAATCTATTTGCAGTAAAATATTGTACAAGGTTAAAATCTACATTTGGTATCAGAGCTTTGTTGACTTCAGAGGGACGCCTTTGTGGTCAAGGGTTTGGCTTGGGACTATGATAAGCCTTGTTACAGTGGGAGATCTATGGTATTGATTTTTCAGATGAAAAGAAATGCTGATCAATTCGAAAATGGAGATCGAGAAGTTTAATGGGAAAAGTTTTGAGTTGTGGAAGCTCAAGATGGAAGATCTGTTGGTGGACAAAGATCAGTGGATCGTGGTGGATCCAAGTACTGCACCTACAGGAACTTCAGTAGATGACTAGAAAAAGTTGGATCGAAAGGCAAAGAGCACAATCTGACTGTGTCTCTCAGATTCAATATTACTAAATGTGTCAGAGGAAGCTACAACTAAATATTTATGGGATAAGTTGGGGACGTTGTATCAATCTAAGTCCCTGGTAAATAAACTATTCTTGAGAAAGAAGTTGTATAACCTGAGGATGAGAGATGGAGACTTGGTGGAAGATCATTTGAATGCCTTCAATACTGTGGTAAGTCAGTTAGTATCTGCTGAGATTAAAATTCCAGATGAAGATAAGTGTACCAGTTTATTGTGCTCTTTACCAGACTCGTGGGATACTCTGGTTGTGACCATAGGTAGTAATAAAACTTCCTTGAAGTTTGATGAAGTGGTCTCATCCTTGTTGCCAGAGGAGATGAGACAAAAGAACATGGAAGGACAATGTTCGACAACACAGGTATTCCAATAGAGGACGAACACCTTCAGTAACCACTCACATAACCAGATCAAAGATCAACACACCGATGTTTTCACGTGGTAAAACCCCTACGGGGAAACATCCACGGCCCCAGCCAACGCGGCC
>ML779164.1:887823-899410 GCA_009831015.1 Picea engelmannii
TCGGGAACATATCGTGACCGTCGGATTTCCTAACTACAAATGCATACTAATGCATACTAAAGAAACACACTTTTACCTAACGACATATTAGACCAAGTAGATCTTAACTAACTCCTAAGTGTCTAAATATCCTAACAGACAAAGCACAGATGCATTATTTGCAAGAGGACACTTCCAGGAAAGAAATAGATCTAAGTCCTAAAGTGGTAGATCTAAGTCTCCTAGAAAGTTTGTAAAGGTATGATGGAGATGTGGAAAATAAGGGCATTATTGTTATAGAAATATTTGCCTCACCATTGCTATATTGCATAGAGGGACTTTTTTCATTTCCCTATGCAGACTTGTCATCCCTTTTTGATGAATCCATAGCTAAAAATACAATTTTTTCCACATATACGCGCCCTATCTACTATACAACATGTGTATACACAGTCTTCTCCACTACAACCCGTGTACATCGGGATTTGTGCCAGAAAATACAAAAATGAAGTCGGGTTTCCATGTCACGATAGGAGATCTCTGATCCTTGGTATTCCATATACTGGAAACATTCCGACTCGGCCCTTCCATTGCATTTTGAAGGCTATAAGAGCACAATTCCAAGATTTGGAAAAGAGGAGAAAGCATTCAACTTTGAGAGAAAAGTTACTCTAGAGAAATTACTTCATATTGAGTCTGCATCCCTTTGTTCCTCAAGTCTGAACACAGTGTTCAGCCCCCAAGCTCTTTCCCTATTGTTGAGAGAACCTCATTGTCTCCCTTCTATGATCTTGCCTTTGGTGGAGGATTGAAGTGGTGGAGACCCAGTTGGAAGGAACATGGTTTCTTGGTTTTGAACCGTGCCGACACGGAAGTCTGTAATGTTATCACTTCTGTTGATCATTTATTAATAGAAATACTCCTTTCTCTTCCTATTAGTATCATGCAAATATATGATTATTATCCATGGGCATGTTTGTAATGTTTATTGATGGATTATGCTATCTAATGTGCTAACCTGTTATATTATCACCATATGCTTGCTCTGCTTGTTTGTTGAGAACTTGTCGCAAGTATAAATCTTTGAGTCGAAGTGCTCAATGATGGACATCTTCAAACGTTGGAATGAGGTAGGCCTCTTTCTTATCTCACTTACACATTGGTTTATATAGCATATGTTGGAATTGAGTAGATTTCCGCAGTCATACCTGTCTATTGTAGTTTACTATGGCCATAGAGAGCTTTTCCCTCGAAACAAAATTGGCGACTCCACTGGGGATAGATCTTCTTTCTAAGGGTTGAAGTACTTTTTCTCCTTGCATTGCTCTTTTTCCTTTTTCTTTCTTGTCGTATCACTGCTTGACAGATTTTGTTCACTTTGGGTCTGAGTTTTTTTCTTTTTTCCCTTGCCTGGCCTTGTTTTAAAGAATGTACGCACATTTTTCCTTGACAATCGCATACACACGCATGCTGTCTCATTGCAAGCTACGTATATACACACTTTTTGACTGAACAATCGTATATACCACTTTTCCTTGCTTGTTTGCTTGGTTTTGTGATTGTTGGGTGGGATTTGGTAGTTGTTGAGCCTTCTTAGGTCTTTGTAGTGCTTGTTAAGCTTCTCTGGGTTGACAGGAAACCTGTTTGGAGTTGAATTTTTGGGCGGAGTCTTTCTCATTGTTTTTCATTTTTGATTTGTCCTTGAACTCTGGGTTGTTTGCTTGGCTTCTTGGTATTCTGCTTGAGTTATTCCTTTTATACCCAGTAGAATTTATATATCAGGTTGCTTATCAGTCCATGCATTTTCATTTCTATATTGAAAATACAAAAAAATAGGCATTTTACATTGCTTGGCATTTTTCTTCTTCTGAATCTTTATCATTAGCTTAGTGCATTTAGTGAAATATTTCATTTTACCTCTGAATTGCAGAGTTGAAATTGAAAATTGCATTGTTTTTCTATGCATATCATTCATTGAAAAGTTAAAATTAGACTTTTCTTTATATTTATATTTATTTTCTTGCGGAGTCATAATATCTTAAGTTTCACTTCCATACCCTTTTGAGTAATCATGGCCAATAAAATTTACTCTTTAAACTAAAATTGATTAGTCACGATTTTATTTTTTAGGGTGCACAAACGAGTCTAGTATTTAGTGCCTTGGAATAGGATTTTGTGAGTAAACTTCTCCAAGGCAATTAAATCAACATGTGTCTGAGACAGGGAGTTGAGAAGTCCATTGTATAATTGGTAAGATCAGGAGGCTCCGCTCACACCAGAGTTAATCACGAGGTCGCGTGAAGTTAGTTGAAGGGATAACCCCCGGATACTCGCCTAGCGTCAGAGATATTTTTGTGGATTTATTCATATTTGGGGATCTTTCTAGTACCCATACCTCTGTGAGAGGTGGTTCTTTCAAGGTTTCGGGATTTGCTACCCAACCCATACGATAATCCAGAATTACGACTACTCGCCTGTGCATCGGTTATACAATGGTTTATTAGTTGCTTGACTTAGGTTACTTGCAGGGGTTATTATGCTTGTACCCTGTGTCAGATAGGGGTCAGAAACACAGACAACCTTTATGGAAGATTACCTCTCCGGGGGGATCTGACCGACTGGTTGTTAAGCCCACGAGGGCCTCTATAAATGATTATGTTACCTCCAAACTTTAGCGGGGAGTCTCAGGTACCTATTGGACGAGACATACCTTCTTTAGCGAGGGAGGCCACTTAGCCACTCTAGCCTGTTTGCATGCTTATTGGTCGTTTGACTTTTGGTATGCTCTTTGACTACTAGTTGGCCTTAGGAGTCTATTTTGGGTTTCATCATCATGGATAATGGAGTTTAATTTGCTCCCTCCTTTAATGCTACCCACCCCATGATGCCTACTCATTTCATGGGGACATATCAGTCCGCTTTTCACAATGGTATGCATAACTACAACACTCAGTCTGCGCCTTGGGTCTCTAGTCATTTTTCTATTGATATGCCTCCACCCATGCAATCCTCTCCCTGGCCCGCGTATATAAATTCTAACATTGGATATGGAGGAACCATGGCTCTGATGCCTACTTCTTCGTTTGATATGAGTCATGTCCCGATGGGAGGTTGGAACCTTCCCCCTTATGGATCCAATGCTAGGTATGCTCTTCCGGGAGCCAGTGCTCATATGGGTACTTATCCCACTTATTACGCCCCATCCATGTATCTTTCATCTTCCATGTCGACTCCGTCGAACATTTTTTCCATGACAGGTCCTCATGTACCCCCAGATATTTCATATGGGGAGAATCAATTTTACGGTTCGGGCTATCCTCTGTATGGGACCCCTTCACAAGGGGGAAACATATATAATCACTCAAATAATTCTGATCCTACCTCAGTCTCTTCGCAGACCTCAGTGATGATTCCCGTCCAAACCTCTTTGGACCATTTTGGCGCAGACCACCACCTTTCTGAGCAGGGACAGGGGGTACACCAAGATCCTTCCTAGCCTACAATGTTTCAAAAACAATATTTCCCCAGACCTTGGCATCAAATGCCACAATCTATAGCTAGCCTAGTCATTATCAGTCATACTAGTGCTCCATCACCAACCTCTGCCAGTCACGTCGGAGATGGGTCAACATTTTCTACAAATTATGTTGACAACTCACACCCAACCTCTACCAATTATGTTGGGGGCACCATCCTATTCGCCCCAAATCACAACCATGTCACATCTCCAACCTCTATTCATCATATAGGAGAACACTCTCTTACCTCTGTCAGTTATGACGAGAGTATGTCACTAGCCGTTGTAAACGACGCTAGGGGCATCGAGAAGCCTAGACATCTCAGATGTAAGCCTAAATTACTTTGAAGGACTTGTGAAGGAAGTCACCTTACTCGTTTGTGTCCGAACACTACCGAGATACCAGGAGTATGGAGCTCTCCCAAGATCCCTTCAGATTTTGAGACATCTGTAGTTTCTTCGCACCCCGTTACTCCTTCGATTGACATAGTGCTACCTTCTCCTGAACTCACCCCCATTGTCAAAGATATTGTATCTCCTATCTCTATCACCATGCATCCTCTTCATCCTAGATATGAAGAGGTGGCCATACTAGTGCAATCTCTGACCAATTCCACTCTCCATGTGGAGAACGATGCATCCTTCAGTCATGCATCAACATGCCAGATTCTTCCCCTTCTAAATGAGAGATATTTATTCTTCCCCCGAGTGCTCTCCCTCCAAGTCCTGGTGAGGTTCCCTTTGATTGGGATGACCTGATGGGGCATCCCATACCCCCACCTATGTCTTTTCTAGTAAGAGACATTATTCGAACCATCACAGATACTATATACTCCATTAACACTTTCTCCTCCTCGACTTGGAGAGATTTGGGTTTTCCCAGGCTTTTGTTAGCTATATGTAAGACACTAACTTTCAACAGAAGACCAGTACGGGAGCCTTGGCCTCCCCCTTTACATGTTGATTAGAACAACATAAACGAGTCTTAGTTAAGTTCTTTTCCTACTCGTCTAAAAACCAAAAATATTGCCAAGTGATTTGTCCCTTTCACACTCATTAAATTGGATTTGAAAGGTTGTGAGTCTCAGTTAAGCTATTTTCCGACTCATTACCAAAAATAGAAAAGATCGCCGAGTGAACTTGTCTTTTTCACACTCGTAAATTGGATTTAAAAATATGTCTATTTGGCACAAGTTTATCCCTTTTTCACACCAAGTAGACTAAAAGACATAAAAAAGGACATTTTTTGGCGTTAAGTTGTGATTGCATCTCATGCCCTCACTTGCAGTATTGAGCCTTTAGTCAGTTCTCGCTTTGCGTTATAAACCGTTTCCTAAGTATTTTTTGCATCCTCAACCAAGAAGAGCCTTGTTTACATCCTTCGCAATTTGACACCCTATACCCTGGAGGGAACATCACCCTGAGTGTCAATCTCCCGCATGCATTTCCTTGCATTGAGCATAGGTACGTTCCACTGCTGGAACTAGTTTTTATTACTTGCGACACTCGTTTCCTCCTCTGTATCATAACATTCATGTGTTATGAAAAAACAAAAAAAGACGGGTGTGAAGGGAGTACTATATTATATTTGGCAGTAGTCGTGTCGCCTTTGAACTGAGCACAAAGTTATTGAGTCCTTGTGTCATCATAATTTTGGGTTTAGCATGGCCTTAGGAAGCTGATCTCGTTACAGAGTTTTCTCTACCGACTGGTTACTCTTCTAGTCCCTATAGAGAACATTAATGATGCCTCCTGCATCTAATAGTTACATCATTGAGTCTATGATGTCAGAGTCTACCATATGTCTCATGCTCTTGTTCAAAGGAAGTCTATCAACCTGTGTCGACCATTCCTCATAAATCTTGACTTTGCATGTCGGACATACCCTCAATTTGTCTTAGAATCACATGATACTATGGTCTTATCAGGCACCCTGGCCCTACTTTCATCATTGGTAGGTCACCTTGAACCCAACAGTCGGCATTTCATCATTGGTCGTTGACTGGGTGGTTTCCCTTGTGTTCGACGATAAGACATCTATTCACACTTTGGGATTCATGCAGTGTCTTGGACGTCATTATCCTTATTGGTGGTTTCCTCGCCTTTGTCAGCAATTTTCATCATTGGCTGCTATTCAAAGGGTCTTTTTCGTGTACTGCTTGCATTTGGCACACATGAAAGACACACAGGGTCATTGGTTCGTGAACATGTTCTTCGTCCAATCTCCACCAAATTATGAAGCTCCTGCTTTGTTCCTCGTGCTGACTGATGAAAGATGCCTTAATTCTCTCCTTTCAGTGGGTCTCTTTCCATCGACGTTAGCTCATTTATTCGGGATATAGGACCTAGAGTTTTTATGAGAACCTTGAGGCTTGCAGTTATTAGTGGCATGCTCTCTCACCATTGATAGATGGGAATATATCAATGTCTCCTGATCAATGGATTCGTCAGGTGTTCAACATCGACTCCTTTATTCACACTTGTAGGAATGTGCTCGGTGCCTTGATACCTACTTTCATTATTGGTAGGTTGTCTCGTGTTTGTTAATGTATACCTCAATGACCGGTAATCAAACGATGTCTTATTATGTTCGACCTCAACTCCTTTATTCGCATGATGTAGACTTGCACTCTTGGAGGATAGTGTAGAAGACTTGAAGACATCACTATGTGGTCGCAACTTTTCTGAGTTGTTGCTTCCTTTTCATTTGGACCAACACTTATTTGACTTCAGTAATCATGGGACATTAGATTATACTCCATTGTATACAGATATCTTCAGATTGGTTTTGAGACTGGTTCTACTGGGCCTTGTTCATGATTATGAAAACTTTTGGCATATAACCACATTTGTATTTTCCTATTCATGGCCACAGACACTTATTTGGTATATTTTCCACATGGATTTGCATTGTATTCTATTGGCAGCCATGTATGTAAATTCAACACAGAATGTAATGAGCAACTAGTCTTTCCAGCTGGGTTTACACCACTCCACTTTTGGGTTATTTATAATGTATTTCGGCCATCGAAGATACTCCTCTGATCTCACACATTAGGGGGCATCTGTTATAGCAAGATTTTCCTCACCATTGCTATCTTGCACAAAGGGCCTTTTTCCATTTCCCTATGCAGACTTGTCATCCCTTTTTGATGAATCCAAAGCCAAAAATACATATTTTTCCACATATACGTGCCCTATTTACTATACAACATGCGTTTACGCAGGCTTCTCCACTATAGCTCACGTACATCGGGATTTGTGCCAGAAAATACAAAGATGAAGTCGGGTTTCCATGTCACGATAGGATATCTCTGATCCTTGGTCTTCCATATACTGGAAACGTTCTGACTCGGCCCTTCAGTTTAATTTTGAAGGCTATAAGGCATAATTCCGAGCTTTGGGAAAGAGAAGAAAGCATTCAACTTTGAGAGCAAAGTTACTCTGGAGAAATTACTTCATAATGATTCTGCATCCCTTTGTTCCTCAAGATGGAACACAGTGTTTAGCCCCCAATCTCTTTCCCTATTGTTGAGAGAACCTCATTGTCTCCCTTCTATGAGCTTGCCTTTGGTGGAGGATTGAAGTGGTGGAGACCCAGTTGGAAGGAACCTGGTTTCTTGGTTTCGAACCGTGCTGACACAGAAGTCTATAATGTTATCACTTTTACTGATCATTTATTTATAGAAATACTCCTTTCTCATCCTATTAGTATCGTGCAAATATATGATTATTATCCATGGGCATGTTTGTAATGTTTATTGATGGATTATGATATCTAATGTGCTAATCTATTATATTATCACCAAATGCTTGCTTTGCTTGTTTGTTGATAACTTGTCGCAAGTATAAAGCTTTGAGTCGAAGTGCTCAATGGTGGACATCTTCAAATGTTGGAACGAGGTAGGCCTCTTTCTTATCTCGCTTACACATTGGTTTATATAGCATATGTTGGAATTGAGTAGATTTCTGCAGTCATACCTGTTTTTTGTGGTTTACCTTGTCCATAGAGATTTTATCCCTCGTAATAATTACAAGAAGCAATGTAGATCCAAAGTTGAGAAAAATAAGGGATCTGAAGAATCCCCTTCTACATAAAAAAATACCTCCAAGGAAGAAGGAGAGGATGTGTACTTGGATTTTTTAAGCACACATGCAGATCATGAGGCACGATTGGTTGACTTAGGTGCATCCTTTCCTATGACTTCCCACAGGGAGTGGTTCTGTGAATATGAAAGGTATGATGGAGGTAATGTTTTCTTAGGTGATGACTCGAAAACCATAATCATAGGTCGAGGAAAAGTCAAGTTGAGGCTCATAGATGGAAAGATTAGAAAACTACCCGGTGTTCTGCACATCTCAGGACTGGGAAAAAATTTGATTTATATAGGTAAAATGGACAATGCAGGGGTAAAACTGATATTTGAAAAGGAAACTTGTAGGATGGTTCGATGAGCAATGGTACTGCTAAAGGGAGTTTGGTTTGGAACTCTGTATAACCTGCAAGGAAGAACTATTAGTGATGGGTGTAATAGTTCCATTGTTCATGATATTGGAGTTGAAGAAGAAAGAACTCCTACAGTCTTTGGAGAAAATTTTATGCTGTGGAATCAAAGACTAGGGCATGTCAAAGAGAAGGGTCTTCAACTACTACACGGTAAAGGTATGGATGAAGGTATGTCTAACTTCTCTTTGGATTTTGATTTCTATGAAGATTGTGTATATGGGAAGCAGAATCGGGTAAGATTCCCTTTTGGTGCAACGAGGGAAGAAGGAATTTTACAGCTAGTTCAAAGTGACGTGTTTGGACCTGTGTCAGTTCCATCATTGGGAAAATCTGTGTACTATGTATCATTTATAGATGACTTCTCGATGAATAATTGGATATATTTCCTCAAGAATAAATTTGAAGTCTTTGAAAGGTTTAAAGAGTTTAAGGCTCTTGTTGAGAATCAAACAGAGAAAATAATTAAGGTGCAGAGGATAGATAATGGTGGAGAGTTCTACGTGAATGAATTTAAAGAATTATGTAAGAAGTGTGGCATAGCAAGGAGGAAGACTACTCCATATACACCTAAACACAATTGAGTTGCAAAAAGGATGAACAAGACATTAATGGAAAAATCAAGGTGCATGCTCAGTGGTGTCGGGTTAGGGCAAGAATTCTAGGTAGAGGCAGTGGGTACTACATGTTACCTAGTCAACAGATCACCCTCATCAACATTGGATGAAAATAATCCATAAGAGGTATGGACTCGTAAGAAACCTTCTCTCACACATCTCAAGGTATTTGGTTGTGAGGCCTATGTTAATGTTCCAAAGGAAAACAAAAGTAAGCTAGATAAGAAGGTTGAAAAGTGTATTTTTATTGGGTATAAATATGGTCTCAAAGGTTATAATCTTTGGAACCCAGAAACTAAGAAGGTTGTGTATAGCCGAGATGTGGTATTTAGAGAAATGAAGGATGTTGTTAAACATGAAGTCCTACCAAGTAAGGAAGAACCAGAGAAAATATAGTTTGATTTAAAGGATGATGCATCACACCCTACATAAGAACATGAATCAGAAGAAGAATATCCTCATACTCCAATATTGAGGAGATCGGTTCGAGAAACAAGGCTACCAGAAAGGTATACTCCCTCTGATTTTCGTTCAAATTTTTCTTTGTCTATTATTGATGATGATCCTAGAATTTCCAAGGAGGCAATGGATTCATAGGATGGAAATCTATGGAAAAATGCCATGGATGAAGAAATGACATCCTTGGATAAGAATGATGCTTGGGATCTAGTGGATTTGTCAACTAGAAGAAATCCCATTGGCATCAAATGGGTATTTAAAAGGAAGCTAAATGTAGAAGGCAAAGTGGAGAAATACAAAGCTCAGTTAGTAGCAAAGGGTTATTCCTGGGTTGAGGGAATTGATTTTGGTGATATTTTTTCTCCTGCTGCCAAGTTAACTTCTATAAGATTTATTTTATTTGATGTCGCTGCATTTGATTTTGAAGTAGAACAGATGGATGTGAAGACAAGATTCCTACATGGGGTCTGGAAGAAGAAATCTATATGAAGCAACAAGAAGGCTTTGCTGTGAAAGGAAAGAAGGAGATGGTATGCAAGATGAAAAAGTCTTTTTATGGTTTAAAACAATCACCAAGGATGTGGTATAAAAAATTTGATACTTATATGATGGGACTTGGCTTCAAAAGAAGCAAAGAGGATCACTGTGTCTATTTTAAATTAATTGGTGATCATTTGATTTATTTGGTCTTGTATGTGGATGACATGTTGCTGATAGGAAACAACAAGGAGATTATCCAGGATGTGAAAACTCAATTGTCCTCTAAATTTGACATGAATTATCTCGGTGCTTCAAATTTCATTTTGGGCATGGAAATTAAAAGAGATTGGAAAAAGAGGAAACTCTGGTTAAATCAGAGAAAATATATCGAGACAATATTGTAGAGGTTTCATATGCTGGAATGTAAACCAGTCAAGGTACCTATTCATGTTGGTGTAAAGTTATATGCAGATCAGTGTCCCAAGACAAAGGAAGAGGAGGAGGACATGTCTCATGTTCCAAATGTGAGTGCAGTTGGAAGTTTGATGTATGCAATGCTCTGTACTAGACCGGACATTGCACATGTAGTGGGAGTTTTGAGAAGGTATATGTCAAAACCAGGGAAGGAGCATTGGACAACAGTAAAAATGGTTTTCAGGTATTTGCATGGCATTGCTAGCGATGGATTGTGATACCAAGGAAGACCAGGATTGGACAGAGTGTTGGACATACATGGATTTGTGGATGGGGATTGGGTTGGAGATCTGGATCATAGGATATCTACAAGTGGGTATGTGTTTAACCTGTTTGGAGGAGCAATCAGTTGGATGAGCAAAAGACAGGCTGTAGTGGCACTTTCAACTACAAAAGTTGAATACATGGCAACCACTCATGCAAGTAAGGAAGAAGTATGGCTACAAATATTGTGTTCAAGTATTGGGTTGGTACAACAAGATGTAAGGATAGATTGTGACAGTCAGAGTGTAATTTTTCTGGCGAAGAACCTGTCTTATCATTCAAAGACATAGCATATTGATATTCAATATCACTTTGTGAGAGACATGTTCGAAGAAAAAAAGGTGTTGCTGATGAAGGTAGATACTTTGAAGAATGTTGCAGATTCATTAAGAAAATTTGTGAGCACTGAGAAATATTCTTGGTGTAGAGGATCCATGGGCATTGTATCCCTAGATTGTTGACTATGTAACCCTATAACCCCCTATATGCAAAGAAAAAAACAAGTGGGAGAATGTTGGGTATGTGTTAGATTCTTTGCACAACTAGCACCAATGTTTGTTGTGTTGCGTCGGGTGCACAAGGGGGTTTGAGGGAAGTGCCCCCGAGAATTTTTTTTTGCCTCGGGAAACATGTCGCATGTTTTCCTCATTTTTCGTGTTGCCTCGAGTTTAGTGTCCATTGTTGGGAGTTTTTTCGGCACATGGTTTTTGCCAATGGTTTTCTATTTCCGGTTAAAGAATTAGGGTTGTTGACTAATCCAGGTAATTGGGTTAGGGTTTTGGATGTTGTTGGCTGCTATATGTATATTGTATTGTAAACAATGTATCATGATGAATGAATATAGAATATGTTGGTTTTTCCGGTTTGGGTTTCCAGGGGAAAATCTTTGTGTAATGTGTGTATTTGCCATTTTATCTTTTATGTTCTTTTATTGAAAATCTATTTGCAGTAAAATATTGTACAAGGTTAAATTCTACAATAATAAAGTTAAAAATTACTCATAATGATAAAAGGAGGGACACCTTATAAAGTCTAAAGTTTAATGTTAAATTATGTTTTGAATTTTGTGGATTTAAACGTAAAATTCACATAAAATAATAAAAACATCAAAGAATTTAACACATACTAAGAAATTGATTTTTTCTTATATAATATCTTTGCACCTAATAATGTTAATTTATAATGGAATTGTTTAAAAACCAATATATATATATATATATATATATATATATATATATATATATATATATATATATATATATATATATATATATATATATATATATATTTTTT
>ML779164.1:899446-911220 GCA_009831015.1 Picea engelmannii
ATATATATATATATATATATATATATATATATATATATATATATATATATATATATATATATATATATATATATATCCTTTCTTTCTTTGTAATTTTAAGGTCACTACCAAGCCAGACACCAAATTGAGCCCCTTGTTTGTGGGACAAGGGACCCCCCTCCACGCATGGATTTCACTCGTAAAGTCTACAGAGGTATACATACCCTACCCCCCTCTGGATTTGAAGTTGTTACCTTTAAGGAGGAAACACATGTTCTTAACGTCGTAGGCTAAAGATTCTACTAAATGATTATTTTTTCCGGGGATATTTGCCTGAAATCTGGCAAGAAATTGTTTGGTTCATAGATTTGAGTGATCATTTCTATAGAATCCGAGTGCACTGGCAGTTTTTCAGCATGTTGAATCCATTTCTGCATTCGGAAATGGATTTTGAACAACAAAAAATAGTGATTCGTGTAAATTTATATCCCAGGATTCCGGCGAAAAAATCCATTTTGTGGAACAACTAGCCAACGTCATTCTTAACCATTAGGCCCACTCATGTTGTATTTAAAAAACAAAAAAAAAATATAAATGTTTTTTTTTTTTAGTTTTTTTTTTAATTTCTCCCTGTACTTTTTATAAGATAAGATAAAAATCGTGTAAATGTGAAAAATAATATTTTTATAACAGTTAGATAGCATTATATTTTTTTTTGTAATTATCACACAAGAGGAATTCATCCATTCAACATAACATAAACAAAATTTTGAAACAAACGTTATAATGGTCACCTTCACCTGCCTTGGTTGGGTACATGATGCCTCCTAGAGCTTCTACTACCACATACTATTAATTTTTGTCATGTTTTGGCTTTTTCCCGTTTTGCTCAAAATCCAACTAAAAATTGTTGGATCTACATATTAGAGTGGTTAAGTCTATACAATCTGAGTGCCCTAAAGGTTTTTCAGCATGTTGAATTGATTTATGCATTCATAAATACAATTTAAATAATAGAAAATTCAATTTGACTCAAATTTATATCGCCGGATTCCAACAAAAAATACCAAAATATAGAACGTTTAAACAACACCTTAATTTTTGTCCAACAACTTTTACTACTGCATACTATTAATTTTTATCAACAACTTTGAAATCACTCTACATATATTTATATATATAAAGGTACTATTTGTTATATCTGTGAATGTGAATAATTAGTACTAAGTCGTTTTATACACAATAAAGAGGCCCAAAATAATAGAATAAAAAAATAAGAGGAATAAAATACAAGACTTAAAGGTATGATATAAAATATATTATAAAATGTGACAATGTATAAAAATAGATAGTTTAGAAAATAAAAAATATAATTTAAAATTATAATAAAATAAATTAAAATAATAAAATTATTATGAAATATTTTAAAATTTTTATAATATTTAAAAAATAATTTAAATATTATAATTATGCTAAAATACACAGAAGTACATTGTTTTGAAAGTGTTGGGTGGTATATTGGATGCCCTTTAATTATAAGGGAAATGGTTATTTAATGATGTTATATAATGTGATTTTTTTAGCTTAATCGTAAAATTATTCTTTTTTATTTTGATTGGGACGATAGTTATGAAAATAAAGATTATTTATCTTTTGTCTAATTTCAGGAGAAATACGACCTGGAGGGGCTAATTTAAAGTTCTGAGTAAAATTAGAAAAACTCCTATATTTAAAGCCTCTTTCTTACCATTAACAAGAATTTGTTTCATTTGTGTATCATTGGGGATCTTAACAACTGCTTCAAATATGGTATTGGGAAGCACGGACTGTGGAACCTCAATATTTACAGGTTTTTTGGCCAAGTGACAGTTGGCACATACAATATGTCTAGTTGCTTCTCGGGGATTTTCATAACCCTGTTGTGCAAAAATGGGATATGCATTCGAAATGGATGTCCGAGTTATGATATGTATCATGACCAGGACGAAAATTAACCGAGTCATCTTTTTTTTTCCAGTCATAAGTATTTCTATTTTGCATGGTTCAATTATTGGTTCCAAATCATTTTTCAGGTGAGAGTAGGTAGCTATCATAGTTACCTGTCAAAAATTGTTCTACTATATTGATTAAACCAAACCTAAAAGTAAGAAATTCCGAAAATTAGAAGTTAGAAAACCTAAAAGTAAGAAATTCCGAAAATTAGAAGTTAGAAAACCTAAAAGTAAGAAATTCCGAAAATTAGAAGTTTGAAACTATTTCTACTCTTTCGGAGATTGAATGAAATTACTAATTTATGATCTGACATGTACAAAGTGAAAACTTGATTTTCAATTATACCCTCAGATCATTTGAAAGAGTTTTATTTGCTTTTCTTCCATTCTGACCTATGGTCTTTCTTGGCTATATGATCTACCTAGGGGAAATATTGAGGTTCAAAAAATAATAAATGGTCTCATATATACACAAATGTATAACATCCCAATTTCAAATACCAATTTCATGTTTGAAGTATTTATACATGGAAAAATAGTATTATGTGAACTTATCATTAGTTTATATGGACAAATTAATTCACATGATTTATCAAAAATTACCAATTTCATGTTTGAAGTATTTATACATGGAAAAATAGTATTATGTGATATTATGTGAACTTATCATTAGTTTATATGGACAAATTAATTCACATGATTTATAAAAAATCATTGTATATATTTTGCATAAGGTTAATTAGATATGATTTTTATGATGAATATACATAATCAACAAATCAATATCTTGATTTATTAATGGTATGTAACAAATCAATATCTTGATATCTTGATTTATAGATGGTATGTAAAAAGTTTTATGTGCATTGTTGATAGTTTTTTAAGTAGAGGATAGGGATAAGCATCAATTATGTGCCTCCTTTGCTATCTATTCCATTTATATTGGCTCACTCTCCCAAAAACCATTCTTTCTTAAATGTACAACCCTTAATGCTATCCATTCCATTTATATTGTCTCACTCTCCCCAAAAACCATTCTTAAATGTACAACTCTTAATGATGGGAAGCTCCTTTTTATATTTACTATAATCAATTTTTTTTCCTTTTAGTTTTTCTTAATTATCTTTCTTTAAGTTCATCATGATGCACGAGTATCCATGGTATTATTAAGTATGAAGGCGCATGATAAATGTTAAACATGATAGATGAAAGTTTATGAAGCAATAGGAAGAAAGTGTGACATAGAGTTTAGTTAATGATGAAGATTTTGCATGATAATAAAAAGAAAGAGTGCGTAGGGTGTATGTGAGAAGTAAAACAAGTACATATGATAGTTAGTTTACTAAGGGAAAATGAAAAGTTTTAAGAAGGAAGGTGAATGAATCAATACATACATATGTAAAGGTGTTAGGAAAAGTTGAAGAGTAAAAATGGAACATCTTGGCATACCAACACTTAGCCCTTGTCATACTTAACCTTGCACATGACTACTACTTAATCTTTAGTGTATTATTAATGCAATTCCAATGCTTGATCCACATGGTTCTACTCAGCAGCACTGCTTAATTTTTAGTATATTATTAATGCAATTCCAATACTTGATTCACATGGTTCCACTCAGTAGACATGTCACACCCTAAAAGGTTTATGCACCTAATCAAATGAGTGATCAATTTTGACTAAATATGTACACCATTCCTCGGCCACTTGATTTCACGAAACAAGAGAGTGATCATTATTAATTAATGTGGACAATGTTGATTGCTAGAGATCACATCTCTCGATCATTTAATCCTTCCCATGTTTTCTAAATATGTAACAATGACCATTGCAAATAATTCATTATGATTTATTCAAATAAATAGAAATCAAGTTATGGAATAACATAGCTTTTAGGGAATCCTAGATAGTTTAAGAAGTCCTAAATACACAAATCCAATAAACTCTTTCTTCTTTTTCATAGATTATAATCATTGTAAGGTCAAACTCACATGACTAGTCTTTTAGATGATTAGAGACATATTAATCATGGGTTTTTAAGATGATTAGGGACACATTTTTCATAAAATTTTATCAATTTTAGAGCTCATCTAGAAGGTCGACATTTGACATTTATCTAGAGAGAGATAACCACTAGTCCTTAAGGGAAGAAACAACCCTCCCTAAAACTAGATGCCATGATTGAACAAATCATCAATCAAACGTAGCATTGGGAGAGGGATAGATGTTAACTCATTAAGTTCAATACCAACACTAATATGTATATTTATTTCAATAATCTATAATATTTTGTTTGTGCTCTTTAATCTCTGATTTAGCATTTAATCGACGCAAATAAATAAATAAGGCATTGTCTATCGGTTTTATGAAATGACCTTTTTCGTCGAAATTGACGACATAAATCTATATGAAATCACTATTTTTTGTTGTTTAAAATCTATATCTGAATGTAGAAATGGATTTAGCATGCTGAAAAACCCCTAGGGCACTCGGATTCTACATAAATAATCACTCAAATCTACGAATTTCATTTTTTGTTGTTTAAAATTTATTTTTGAATGTAGAAATGGATTTAGCAGGCTGAAAAACCCCTAGGGCACTCGGATTCTACATAAATAATCACTCAAATCTACTGATTTCTCTCCATATTTCAGACAAAGATCCCAAAAATATATCACCGAAAAACAATCATTACATTTAAATTACGACAATAAATAATACATCAATTTTTAAGCAGACTACTAAGATAAGTTGCAAATAATCTATGTGCAATTTACGTTACACACCTTTCAAAAACTTGGTAGCATGACAAATTCAACGATGGCATATTGCAAAGTAATTTCTATGTGCAATTTACGTTACACACCTTTCGAAAACTTGGTAGCATGACAAATTCAATGATGGCATATTACAAAGTAATTTGGCATGACAAACCCAAAAGTAATCGTCGTTGTTGGGGATCGAACCTGGGTCACCCGTACTAATTTCTCTCCAGATTTCAGGCAAAAATCATTACATTTAAATTACGACAAAAAATAATACATCAATTTTTAAGTAGACTACTAAGATAAGTTGCAAATAAGCTATGTGCAATTTACGTTACACACCTTTCAAAAAATTGGTAGCATGACAAATTCAATGATGGCATATTGCAAAGTAAATTCTATGTGCGATTTATGTCACACGCCTTTCAAAAACTTGGTAGCATGACAAATTCAATGATGGCATATTGCAAAGTAATTTGGCATGACAAACCCAAAAATAATCGTTGTTGTCGGGGATCGAACCCGGGTCACCCATACTAATTTCTCATCAAATTTCAGGCAAAGATCCCAAAAATATATCACCGAAAAACAATCATTACATTTAAAGTACGACAATAAATAATACATCAATTTTTAAGCAGACTACTAAGATAAGTTGCAAATAAACTATGTACAATTTACGTTACACACCTTTCAAAAACTTGGTAGCATGACAAATTCAATGATAGCATATTGCAAAGTAATTTCTATGTGCAATTTACGTTACACACCTTTCAAAAACTTGGTAGCATGACAAATTACACACCTTTCAAAAACTTGGTAGCATGACAAATTCAACGATGGCATATTGCAAAGTAATTTGGCATGACAAACCCAAAAGTAATCGCATGGTAGCATGACAAATTCAACAATGGCACAATGCAAAGTAATTTGACAAACCCAAAAGTAATCGTTGTTGTTGGGGATCGAACTCAGGTCACCCGCTTGACAGGCGGGAATACTTACCACTATACTACAACAACAAGATATAAACATATTCTTTTGAGAAAATTTCATGTATAAAGATAAAAGAAAAGGAATCTGAAATTTATTCATGTATGAAATTAAACGTAAGATAACATATTTACACTGATAGTAGTTTCTTTTCAGATTTTGTGTTCGTTAAAGAGAAAAATGGACACGATGACTATGCATGACCGTCAGTAACTTCCACGAACAACCTCAAAACCTAATAGAAAAAAAAAAACTATTACAGAAAGCCATTGCACCAGCCGAGAATTGAACCCGGGTCTGTACCGTGGCAGGGTACTATTCTACCACTAGACCACTGGTGCAGATTTTTGATAACTGGTATTTATTGATTTTCAAACTTACTGCAATAATTAAAAATTCTATGATTTCATATTTCCTTTAAGTGAAGCATTCCCTGGGTTCGATTCTTGGAATGCTCCTGAAGCTACATTACACCCTCTAAATCACACCCGGACACAACATCCAAGCACATTTTGCTGGAGGAACTGAAAACAATATGAAAGCTGAGATGATGGGATTATGGGGACTCTTACTACTTGCCACACACTTCTCTTTTAAAAAATTAATGGTGGCAGGCGATTCAAAGGTCACCATTGATTGGATTAGTGATAAAGCCAATCTAGATCTTAACTATCTCAACCATTGGAAGGAAAAGATTAGCTCACTAAAGCAAGGTTTTGAAACCATAAACTTCATGCACATACATAGACAATTTAATAAAACTGCGGACAAATTATCCAAGAAAGCTCTCAATGATAAACTAGGGTAGATTTTTTTCTAAGAGCATGTTAATGGAACTATAACTAGATCTGGGGAACTACATATTCTATAAGGTGGCATCAACCAGAATTGATATTGGGTTTTAAAGTGCGATAGATAAATTAAGTGACCTTAGGATTCATTTGTAGAAGAAATTATCTATTCCATTCATGGAAGAAATGTCTATTGTAATCTGAAAGTTTCATTTGATTCTAATAAGAATAACAATAAAGCTGTTTTTTTTGTGTGAAAAAAAAAAAAAAAAAGTTGCGGGGAAATGTTGAATATGAATATGTTGATTACACTTCAATAAACCATGTTTAGTTTTTTTTTTTTTGTTTGTTTATTAGTAAACAATTACATATACATGCTTGGCTTAGCTTAGTGCAACGATACATTGAATTTCCACTTTTTTAATCCTTTTATTAATATTTTTCAAAAAGGTAAGAAAATTCATGTGATATGTCATTCATAATAAGTTAGTCAATTTACTTTGGAGGATTCAAACTAGGTATATGTGACATAAAACTAGCTAAATGACTCACAATTAATCAACAAAATAGTTTATAATCGATGAGGTACAATTGAGTTTGGACATCTTGCTATATTTGAATTAGAGGGAGACATTGTTTCTTTTTTAGATCATAATTATTTGACCGTGCAACCCCTTCATCCTACTAGAGGGGGTTTCCAATCTAACTCACAACATAAAAGGGGAAGGCACTACATCCATATCCACATAGTGACCCTCAAAAAGAGGGTTAGACTCCTTAGTAGATGCTACTAATCTTGATCGCTTGACATGTGGTATGGACATTGCCTTTAGAGATTTTTTTGCTAGAGATCCTCATCCTTTGGGTTTAGTGATTTTAGCTTTTCTCTTAGAGATATTTGGGTTGTTGGGAATGAATTCTATAGATGGTGTGTCTATTTGACAAGTCCTATAATGAAAATTCATATTCTCATAGTCCAAGGCATGGAACCAATGATAGTATCCTCATTGTAACAAGATATGACCTTCTATGTCTTCGCTCACTCAACCTCAACCCTATGATAAGTGTTTCATCACTATGATAAGTGTTTCATCATTCACTCCTTGCACTGATCTACAAGGTGTTATAGTCATATCTTCTGGCAGACTCTTGATTTTGGGACTTGTCTTACTAGTGTTGCATGTTAAGGGTTTACACTTTTCAACCTTTTGATTTTTTATACCAATATTCTCCCACAAGATGAACATATCATCTATCAAATGCCATGTTTGTCTAGTTTTAAATCCCAATTGAAAATAGTCATATACAACTCTGAATGCATCACTTCCTTTGCAATTTTTTTTCTTTCACATTTTCCTCATTAATTGGGAAGCCTATTTCCATACAACATTGCTTCTGAAACTTTTAATCAACATTTTATTTGTCCCCTCACATATTTCTTGAAATTCATTATGGATAAATCTCACCATTTGAATGAATACCATGGGCACCCTATACTCACTATCCATGTTATGATCCCATGCCAATAACTTTGCTTCTGCATCTATTAAACCAATATAAATGATACACTTGACTATTTAAAAAATAGGATTATTGGGATTCTCTTGCATTAATTTTTTTCCAGCATCTGCATAATGATTTCCCACAATCACATAATATTTATAGTCAAAACATTTTGATCAATCAAATGCATCCATACTAAGAACCTCCATTGGGCCAACAAAAAACACGTAGTTAACCACATGTGCATATGGATTGTACCTCATCAATATTTTGAAGTTGTGAATAAGAAAGTGGTGTGTCTTTCTAATTTGATATTTCTCTTGACCTTCTATGAGTCTATAAAGTTCATTCACATTCAACTAAAATGTATGGCCATTGTGAACTGAGTTATTCCTCCTCGATTGATCTCGAATGGTATTTCGTGTTGTTCTGATAATACCACCCTTTAGATTAGCACCCAATGTTATGATTTCCCTACTACCCCTAAAATTTTATTATTATATTAAGAACTAACCATGGCTTCTTCATCAACAACAACATTGGATTTCCTCCTTTTATGATTTAAAGGAGTTTCATCATCTAAATCAACAATCTCTTCATCATCAATAGGAATGGAATCATCCTTGTGCATAATTATTTTGTGTTTCTCTTGTTTCTTCTTCTTTTAAGAAAGAGTGGCAGCCTCATTAGCATCAATGTCAACTTCATCTTCACCTGGAGTTTCCACATGTTGAAATGCAACCTTTCTAACCTTACTTGACGGTTGGATTGTTTTTCTTTCTTTTTGTTCACGTGTCTCTACTCTTGCAGTTTGAACTTTTTCTACTATTTATTTATTTTTTCTTACTTCATGTGCCTTGTCAGTATGAAAGACACTGACGACTTCCATGGTATTTTCCTCTATAGAATAAATCCCCACCAACATACATGAAATTAGTATAGAAAAATCTTGTAAAAATAAAATATAACATTTTGGTCTTAAATAAGTTTTAAAAAATATCATGGTACTCATAATAAATTATGGTACATAAATAAGAATAAACAAACTTACATTGCCTCTCTCAATGTCTTGCACAATAAATGCACATAGTTTTGTAAAACCTGTTTGCATTTTATAATTGTTCATTTTGAAACACTATCTAATATTGGCATTTGTGTTGGCTTATTTCATGAGTGTATGAACAATCTTTGTGCCTAGCACCAAACATAAATCTCGTAACAAGCCAAGTAGCTAATAATATATATATATATATATATATATATATATATATATATATATATATATATATATATATATATATATATATATATATATATATATATATATATATATATATATTCATTCTCTATTGTTTGTTTGTTTGTTTTTCACATATTGGGAATGTCCATTTTGTTTTCACTTGATGTAGATTTCCAATCTCTAACATTCTTCATCGTTTTTTAGAGCTCAATTGTTGGACCTTGAACAAAAGTACTAGTCTTTTATTGGCTAACATTCTCGATGGCCCCAATTGCAATCTTGGATGCCAAGATTGTAGCTCTTGATCTAGAGACATTCATAGATAACATATATGATTTTAGGGGCTAAATTTCGCCAATGGGCTAATTTTCCATGGTTTTTCCCAAAAACATATTCGCCAATTTCCATTTTTTTCTAAAAATGATTCGCCCAAATTCCATAAAATAAAATTATTTTACCTTAAAAATCGGTAAACTTTTATAGAAACTATATAAAATCTTTAGAAATTTGAATATTTTTACAAAACTATTGTCAAACATTTTGCATTTTGCATATTAAGGACTAGTAAGATTATCCCATGTTCCTACATTTTAATATAAATTTTCGTCCTTAAAATTATCCTTGATAAATACCCTCCTTGATGCTATTTTCCCTGAATGAAAAATGAAAAATACAAATTAATATTTTTATAACAATAGTGTTTCTAAAATTTTAATTTAAAAAGCCTTATTTTATTTTTTTGTAAATAAAAAGGGTGTTTCCTATTACTGTGCTTTTATAGTACAAAAAAGCCACATGTCAGCAGTCTACCACCCGTTCCACCAAATTAGCAGAAACCATAACAGGTGGCAGACTGTGATAATTTTAAACAAAATAGTTATCCGCCATCTGCCCTACCAAGTGGAAACCAAGTTAGGTGGCAGTTTCGTGTTCTGACTGAACTGTTCTACGCATCTAAGAAAAACTACCAACTGAAAAAAGATGACTGAACTGTAAAACTGCATCATCGTAGTACCGAGAGCTGGGTTGAGAGTCTGTGAGGTATCCATAGCAAAGAAATTAAACATTAGCACCTAGGGGCATGTCGTCCAGAGCGCTTGTGGAAGGGCCACCCTTGGGATGGAGCACGAAAGGCCTTGCACAGGTTGGGAAATGTCGAGTTGCCGGTGCATTTGAGAATGCATCATAAAGCATGTCGATCCTCTGGTGCATGAGGGTGTCCCAGTTTATCTGGTCTACCATCTGGCTCCTTAGCCCGAAGATGAGCTCAAGTTGCTCTGGATGGAAGAAAGGTGGTGGAGCATGGCATAAATTAGGGAGAGCAGTGAGTTGTGGAGGCGCCAAGATGGGGTGGCCCTCCACCTCAGCTCCTAAGTCCTCCAACACAGTCACCATGACTTCCACTTCCTTGACCTCCTCCATTGTTGTACCAGTGTCCACGACCTCCACCGGCTTGACCTCCTCCACCGTTATAACAATTGGGTCATCTGTATCCTGAATTGAGGCAGTAGAATCCATATGTGGGAATTCCTCTTCAATTATACACGTAGCTCCCTCCATGGCAGTCAGGGTTCTTGTGCTTGTCGGATTACACCTGGGGGACTGCATATCATCTAGGAATGTGAAGAGGAGAGATTCTGGAGGAACCTGGATGGGTTCCTCTGAAATATCCTCCTCGACATATGCCATTGGAGGTGTTCTTGGCCACTCCCAACATTGATTCTGAGCTATGGACATGGCGCGTTCCAACCTCTACACACACCTCTGTCGGGTAGCTAGACTGTAAAAGGCAGGGCTGCGCCTTGGATTTCCTCTCTCCCTTGGCATGGCTAGACCGAGAGAATTGATAATTCTCTTGGTAAGTGCAATACGAATCCACTGCATGTAGGTATCATTCTCGGAGCTACCAAGGAGGTGGATTGGAGAGAGAAATGGAGCCAACCTCATCCGAGTGAGAGAGATAAGCTCAGGCTCGACATGACCACAGTACTAAACCCTCCTCTGCATTTACATCTTGGTGTCACCATCAACTTCATGCGAGGGAGTTATCCTCCCCGTCTCAACAATCAGTAATGGATGCCCTTCATTCAAGATTGAGGTGAAGGGTGTTGGCCTGCCATATTTATGGCTTGGGCCTGGGGCAGGCTGCGTGGCCTCCTGTAGCTATGTGGCACCCCATCCAGGATCAAATAATCTTTCTTGGATAAGTCCAAACAACAGTCTGAAAGTCTAGACGTTAAGGTCCTAACCCGCACATAGGTAGATCAATGTATTCGGATGTAATAAAGGTCAATATTAATAAGACCTTTCAATAAAATAGAATAAGGTGGATGTAAGAAGACCTAATAGAAGCTTCTTCTTCTAGAAGTATCTTCCTCTAGATGCTTCTCTTAATAGACATATTTAGTATAAATAAGGGTCGAGGGTATGAAAACCCTAGCTTGGAGATTATTGTAACAGAGCACTGCTCGACTGGAGGTTGCCCCCTCGAAGAGGCCTGTGAACATTGCTA
>ML779164.1:990818-1015323 GCA_009831015.1 Picea engelmannii
AACTTATACGGCGAATTATGGCAGATGCTAAATATTTCGAGGAAAAATATCCTGAGCTAAAACTTGGGAGTAAAATTGAGTCATTGTGCTAGATCTTTTGGGAAATCCACTCTTTAATTTAAACTTTATTGCAATTATCCTAACAACTAATTTTTTTGTTTAATTTGTAGTGCAATTTAAGGAGATTTTTCATTGGATTTCAATGTTTAATGCTACTTCTCTAGAAATTTGTTGTCTACAACTTTAATGTAACATTTTCTTTATGCTTTTAAGCCGACTTTCTAGGTGAATTTGCATATATTTTTACAAATTCATATATACTTTGGATCTTTATCTAACCAACCAATCATAATTTAGATAAATACAAAATTAAAACAAGATAATAATTTATAAAGTAAATTGTAGAAAAGAAAAAAAAAATTGTCACCCCTCTATAATTATTGAATGTCCTCATAAGAAAAGATTCTCAAAAATCCATGTAAATAATTTCTTTATGTATTTTTTTTTCAATATTATTACTACATTATGTTTTTATTTTACTTTTTGTCTATTTATATTCATATTTTATTATTTATATATTTAATGTTTATTTTTGACGGAGACTACCCTGCCATGCAGCACTTATTTATTAACCAAATGAGATGTAAACTAAATCTATGTGGTGGCAAAACTAATTAGTTTCACCAATATGTGGAGCATTGCAATAAAAAAAAATCAAAACTACCAATCCTTTGCATGTTACACTCTCTTATGTACTTCAGTCTTCAACTATCTATCTATTTCCACGTTGTTTTCTTTTGCAATTGCATGTTATCTATTTCTAATGTTTTTGTTGGAGTTCTCATCTATGAAGCCTAGCCTGTGTGCAATTGACATTAATTCTTCAATGAAAATAGTAAGAATTTTCTAACGGGCACAGCGGCATTCCGAGTATGAACCCTAGTATTTTCTAAAGGGCATTCCGACCATCAACCCTAGTATTTTTTAAGGTGAATAAGCAGGAAAGTGGCACTGCTTTATCTTTGAAAATTTAATAAAAAGAGTGTCATAAGTGGGATTTGAACCAACGCCCTCAGTCGAGGACCAGAACCTGACTCTGGCGCCTTAGACCACTCGGTCATCGTAACAAAAAAATAATGTTAAATAATGTTGAGAGTGGGATTTGAACCCACGCCCTTTCGGACCAGAACCTTAATCTGGCGCCTTAGACCAACTCGGCCATCTCAACAGTTGTGGTAACGGATGGTAGCAGCATTATTGGTAGATTGATAATCTACTCTCAAACATTCTTTCACATATTAATCCGCCCAGCTCGCCCATATTAAAATGTTTTTAGCCTATACTGGTAAACAATTCCAGTCATGACCTAGAAAAATGCCCAGCACAACTCTGACAGCAATGAGGCGGGGAGTACTTACATTTTTATGAAAACAGAAAACATAAATCGAGCAAAGGGGCATTCCGAGAATCGAACTCGGGACCTCTCGCACCCAAAGCGAGAATCATACCACTAGACCAAATGCCCTCTCACAAGAAAATCCAACTTGGCCATCTCTCAACTGCAAATATTTGTATTTCAGATTGATAATAGGCTCCCACAGTCGACTCCCTCGCTCTCCATATCTTCATCCGACTGAATACTAAATAAGCAAATCCCGTCCATTGAATTTTATTTGGGAAGGGACTTCACAAATTAAACCCCAACGAATCCCAACGCATCATTTTTACCAACCAACACCAATGGAAGAGATCGGGGTATCGGTGACGCTAGGTTATTTGAATTTAATGGAAGAGATCAGGGTCTGGGAAATAGTCGTACAATTGCAGTCTGAACGATTACAGTCTAGGTGAGGAGACGGTGAGAATGATGATGATTCTAGGGTTACCAACAACAACAATAAAAATTAGGGTTTACTCAGGTACTAGGAAAACACGATGAGGGAGAGGAGGAGCTCATTTGTGTGCTCATTCAGAGACGGAGCGAAATGAAACGATGAGGCATTTAGGGTTTCCTGGACACATGGAGTCGTTTCTTATTATATATTGTTCTTCTCAGGCAGCAGAGGCGTTTTCTGCCTGCTTGGAGATAGACTTGCAGACAAATGACGGACGTGTAGATCGAGAAGTAGCGTGGCAGACTAGCAGACTGTGAGAGGAAATATAACGCAGGCTAGGTCAAGGTACTGCGGCTAGTGCAGATTGCAAGGCTAGGTAAGAGGTGTTTATGCAGAATGGAAAGAAAGCTAGTGCAGATTGGAAGGCTAGGTAAGAGGCGTTTATGCAGAATGGAAAGAAATCACTAGAGGATGGCTATGGACAACTACAATAGGCCTAGGAACTGAGCGACTCTGATAACATTGTTAGACACAACAATTAGAAATAGGCCTGAATCACATTTTATTAATCATATATATATATATACATGATGTGATTTTTGGATTAGTCTTCCAAGGTCTTTTGAACTCTTAAAATGTTTCATATTCCTTCAAGTTGATAATCTTTATTGATTAAGTTTCCAACAAAATAATAATAATAATAAATTTAATGTTCATTACATAATAATGTTTTACTAAACTTTATACATATAAAAAATAACATTATAATAATTAAATCATATCAATTATAGAAAAAAGAGAAATCTTAGCCAAATTTTGCAAAAAAGTATATACTAAACATTAATACATACACCTACACCCATACACTAATATAGATTCATCTTAATTTAAAATCTTTTAAATATTGAGAGATTTATATTTCATTTTTTTGGAACTATTTTGATATTTGATAAATTTGAAGTTGAAATGAATTTAAGTTGGTATTATACATTGAGATATAAGTCATTGGCTTTAACTTTGTTTGATAACCCTAAAAAACCACGAAGTTCCAACTTGTAGATGGTTGTTGTATATGCCCCATAAGACAAAAAGGGATATGTTAATCTATCTAAATCTATAAGCATCATATAATGCCAAATGAGACATTGTTTTCAATATGAATCTACAAAGTTTGTATTCGTTTTTAGCATAAGAGATGTCCTAGAGCTATGTATAACAATCTGTGAAAAAAATATCTTATAGAGAGCTCAAAGTCATAATGGAGTTTTCTAGAAATAGAGTTGGATCATGTCACCAACAAGGTAGAAAGCCAAAATAACTTACCAAACATAAGCACAAATTGAATCTCAAATCATTGTGATGAGAAAGGAGGAGGATTCTTTGTTCATAATTGTGAAGCCCTTACTCATTGGAATATGGTAGTTTCAATTCCCCTCACCTTCAGAAGGAATAACTAAACAAACAAAGTAAGGGATACCCATTTGTCGGATATAATATGTTGAATTGACACTAGAGGCATAAGCTAGAGATTTTAGCACCTCCATAATTTGAAACATAGAATCTTTTTGGTGCAAAATAATGTTTAATATATTATTTTGATGAGGCACATTCGCTTCCACAAAACACCAAACATCCATTCCCATGCCATCGAAAAGGAGAATGTTGATAAAGCTAGAAAAAAGGCACTAGGGATTTAGGCAATGAGTGATATAGTCGTATTTTTAAGATGCAAAATGTCTAAAGTGATTTGTTGATGTTTGAGGATGGCCTAATCAATTTGCATTTGATTCCAAAACTTTATGATAAAATCATATCAATAGTGCGTCAAAATATTGAGATGCATAATAGAAACTACTAATAATTAAAGGCAAGGATGACCAAGGTGAACAAGGTGAAAAAGATGATGTAGGAAGCTCATGGAGAAATCCACTTGAGCAAAGATGATATGGGTAATTAGGGAAAACAAATTAGAAGAATAAAATTTAAATAGGCCTTAAGGAGAAGATACGTGTGGGCTTTGCTCCACATATGTGTGTGCAGTTAGTGTTATGTATGTACTTGATGTTCAACCAAGTGTTATGTATGTACTTGATGTTCAACCACTACGTTTAAGTGCTCCCATGACTACCTTAAGGAGATAAATAAATATCATTCAACAAGTCTTAAGGAAGATGGAGGTGTAATTTGATTCATTTATTTCTGAGTATGAGCCTTATTATGCATGCCTCACACATTAGTCCACAAACAAATTACTAATTACTATATGTGTGTGTGTGTGTGTTAAATAACAATTGTAAATACACATCATAATAAATAAATAGCAACCTCCAACACATTGTATTGATTCTCACCAAACTTGGACCCCTTGCATGAAAGATGCATAAACTTAAACTTAAAAGAGAAACTTGAGACAACTTGAACAAGGTAAAAGTAAGAGGTGTTGTCAAATACAAGTGAAGAATATTTTATTTATTTATCTAGCATCACAATAGTAACTATTAAGGTTATTAGGGATATAATGGATTCATTTTTAAATGGGACTTAAAAGTAATTATCAACCTTACATAACTATTAAGGTTATTAGAGATATAATGGATTCACTTTTAAAGGAGACTTAAAATTAATTAAAAACAATTTTTATAGAACTTTACATAATAATTAAGTGGTAAATGAAATAAATGCAATTTTTCATAAAAATTCACATAATAATCACTTGGTAAATGAAATAAATAATTAAAATATTAAGGAGTTAAGGATATGTAATTTCAAGTTTAAAAGATGTCTAAAATATATTATAATGTACAACAAATTTAATGAAAATATAATTAAAATCATAATATTTAGAAATTAAAAAGAAAACAATTTCATTCTTAAAAAATAAGGGATTTAATTATAACGTTACAATCACAAATCCAACAGCATGATTACTTGGCCTAAATTCATATCCCATGAATCATATACATAAAACCTCAGAACTTACTCCAACACAATTCCTCCTCAGGCCAAAAGCCTCTTTCATATTAGGATTCTGAAATTTATATAGGAACGTGGTAAGGCAAATGCCTTTCTGACTTCTCAAAGCTCTTTATATGTTGAAGGGTCTTGAGTTTCATATGGATCATTGATCTTTCTAATTGAATGGTGGTTGGGAGTTCGAGGAGACGATCTCACATGACCATTAAAGAATATCAATCTTCAATGAAGTGCTAATCTTATCTCTTCATAAACCAATTTCCTCTTGTATTAAATAAAAGAAGAAATTTGAAAATAAAAATAATATATAAATAGTTAATAATGATTAGTTCTCTTGTGATTGTGTAACAATAAAGAGTTATAATGTAAATATATGAAGGGTAGTTACATTCCGATAATTGGATTCTTTATATTTTATTTAAGTTGAGACATTTTGGTTTAAGAGGAGCATTGAAGGAAATTACCAAAAAGAAGAGAAATGAGATTAGACTAACATAGCTCCATCCTAACTTTGTATCTACCATGCTATTAGTGAGGATTTGAGATGGAGATATGATAGTTGTACTGACATGCAATTGCTTAGAAAATTAGAATTGAGTTTGATAATATATCTCACTATATAATTTTCTTTGGTAATATGTGTTTACATTCATTACATTCATTTTATATTAACATTTTATTATCGGTTTTAGCATTATGTTTTTTGTATTTATATTTGCAATTCATTCTATGTTGTTTGATGTAATTATATGTAATGTAGTTCACTCCCACCTTTAGCATACTATTATTTTATTTTTTTTGTAAGTTAGTTGTTGTACTAGATCCTGAAAAAAGTTATAGATGATTAAAATGTCCTAGCGTACGTGGAAACAGTGCCCTTCTGGGAAACCATCGCTACCCTTAGTACAAAAAAAAGATGTTTCTTAATCCTACTTGGCAGCAGTGCCCTTTCAGGAAACCACCGCCGCTGATTGTTCAAAAAATAAGGTGTGCCATGTCGATGCCACGCAGGGAAAATACTATTGTCTAGAAATACATAAAATAACAGTAAATTTTGGGCAGCCTTCCTTGGTTGCCTGTGAATAGAGTTCAACGTAAACATGGAAATAGATAAAAATTAGAAACCCTGACCGAGTCTAGGCCCGGTGTAGACACGTCGCACCTGTGACTTGCCCTTGTCGCGGTCTGTCATTGCCTATTAGAGGTCTTGGAGGAAGGCCATCAACTTGTCAACCCGGCTCTAGCGATCATCTCTATTCTGCACATCGAGTGTGATTGTCTTGAGCTCCCTCAAGTCTCGTTTGATGTCACTCAGGTCCCTTTGAAGGTTGCTCATGGTGTCCATGTCCGGTGCTCGGTCCCGATACCCATTGCCTGGAGAGGTCGGGGAGGCCAAGGAGGTGGAGGGGGAGAGGTCGGGGAGAGGTGGGTGGTGAGGGGGGGAAGGAGGAGCCGGAGGAAGACGAGCGGGGAGGGAGGGGGAGGTGCATAGCCCAACGAATTACCAAAGAGGTCGAACCACTCGACCCTATAGCCGTAGGGGTTCGATAGGGGAGAGAGCCCAGTGATGGGGTCAATGAGGGGCTGAGCAGGGATGGGTGCTTCGATTGGGGCTAGGGCGGGGATGAGCACTTCGTTGAGGGGATGTTCAACTACAAGAGGAGGAAGGTGAGTTTTCGCTTCCTCAAGGCCCAAGTCGGGAAAATTTTTTTCCTCAGGTGGATGGTCGTGAATGGGTGCTTCAACTGGAGGAATGGTTGGGGGAAGCTCGAACTCAGAGGGATGGTCGGGGGTGGGTAGTTTTCTTCTCCTGGCCTCATACCAGGTGGTGCCCCATTTAGCCTTGCCCATGAGGTGAGGCATGCCAAATTCCAAAGCCGATCTTGTGAAGGAGCTAAGGCCCAAGATTGCAGAGCTGGGAGCCCAAAGAAGGTTGCACGAGAGGGGAGGTGAATTGTGCACAGAGCATTTGGGAGCGGAGAGTAAGTTTCTGAGCGAATTGTGCACCGGAAAGTGAGAATACTATTACCGATACCTTCACTAAATAGTTATTTAAATAAATGTAACTTGTTCATTTTGAAGTGTACTATCACTCAAATCAATGTACTAAATCATTTTGCACTATATCATAAAAGTTAATCATATAGTGAAAACTATTTTATTTAAGGCAGACATTGATTCTCTGTGTGTGTGTGTGTGTGTGTGTGTTTGTGTATGTGTGTGTGCCACATGTCCACTCCAAGTTGAACACATAAGGAATTACACATCTACCTCAGAATTAACAATAGGCCTCACAAATGTTGTAACTATATATTTTTTTTATTTTCAATTACTCTGTGTGTGTGAGAGAGAGAGAGAGAGAGAGAGAGAGAGAGAGAGAGATGAGGACCTTAACAACCACCACCACCATCATATACAAATTTGAAGTATTTTATTTATGACCCATGTTGAAATATCTATTTGTTATTAATATTTTTAAAATGCTACATGTCAAGTCCATGTTGAGCACAAAAGGAATTACACATATTTCCATTAACAAATTATCTATTGAGGTGCTATATAAAAAAAAATTAATACAACTAACCCTTGGTATGATAATGAATGTAAAATTGCTAGAAAAGAGGTTAGGGATGCTTCCAATGTCATTACAACTTGATAAGATAAATAGATACAAAACATTGATTAAAAGGAAAAAAAAAAGACTATATAAATAGAAAGCAAGAGAAGTTTTTGTGCCTATTTAAGATAGATCCTAAGAAATTATGGAGGCAAATTCTAACTCGTAAAACTAAAGAAAATAATAGGATTGGCTTGAAGGATTATAATTTACTTGATACAATGACCTAAAGGGGGCCAATCACTAGTGAAGCGACCAACAAGAGAGCTGACCAAAATGGAGGAGATAACAAGAGATGAGAAGGAAGAGGGAGGACTTCCCCTAGGTTACCAAGGCTGGCAAGGAGGATAAAGGAAAGAGAAGGAAAGTGAAGAAAAAGGATAAGCGAGGGTGTCCTTTATTTCTAAAAGAATGCAAATGACAGAAGGCCCAAGTTGGCCCCTCAAAGGTATCATTCTAAGATGAAGATCCTACCTTAAAAATCTTTATGAATCCCCTAATGTCATGGAAAACATTCCAAACAATTCTACAAAGGATGAAGTGTTTTCTATAGAAGACATTAAGGGTCTCAAAAGGAAAAGTTAAGGACATTGAAGGTTACCAAGTTGAAATACTAAAAATTGGAGGACCTATCCTCATTCCTCGCATACATAACCTCTTCAATTTAGCTATCCAACAAGGTTTCCAAAAACCTTGGACTCAAAGCCTCATTGTACCTATTTTTAAAAGTGGGGATAAAATCGATCCCTCTAATTATAAGACCATTATGATTATCCCCATTTTAGCTAAGCCATATGGAAGTATTTTGGAAAAGAAAATCAATACATGGATAGAAAGCAATGGAAAAAGAGATAAAGATTGGGTTTATAGGCTACCATTCAATTATAGACCACCTTGTTATATTTAGGATCATTGCAGAGGAGTGTCGTAATAATAAAATTGATCTCCTTAAAGTCCCTTTCAAGTTAACAATCGATGCAGTAAGGCTATATGAGAAATTTATTGCCAAGTTTAGGAACACTGAGAAATGGTTGGAAGAAATTAACTTTAATATAGGAGTCAAGCAAGGTTTCCCCCTATCCCCAACCCTGTTCTGTATCTATATTGATAAGTTAGAAGATTGTTTGGAGAATGTGAGTTGTGTTAGGGACCTAACCCCTCACGTAGATAGAATAATATATTTTCCATGTAATAAAGTCAAACATTAGTTAATAAGGCCTAAATATAGTTTCGATGTAATAAAGGTTGACATTAGTTAGTAAGGCCTATTTAATAAATGAGAAAAAATCAATCTAAGAAGACATAATAGAAGCTTATGCTTCTAGAAAGATATTCCTCTAGAATGTTTTTTAGAAGATATAATTAGTATAAATAAGAGTAGGAGGCATGAGAAATTTGGTCTTGAGAATTATTGGAATAGAGCTTTGCTTTGCTGTGTTATCACATTTGTTTGTAAATGTGGTGTTTTTCCTAAGAAGTTGTCCCCTTGGTGGAAAAAATGAAGGAAAGGAGGCGAAAAACCCATAAAATGGGTTATATCCTAAGTTTTTGGATGTCCGATGGATTGACGCGTCGTAGTAAGGAGCGCGTAGATCTGTGCGGCCGATATTGGCGTGCTTAGATCTACGGCCCAGAGCCCATATCGGACCTCCCCCGACATTCTACCTTTAGCGTAGGGGGCGGGGGAGGGGGGGTCCGAGTTGGTGGTTTTCGAATGTGGGCCCCCCACTGTCGTGGCGCCTCCTCGTGAACTCAGAATGCCCCCCCGACCTTTACCTCTTACCACTCTCCCCCCTCTCCGAGTAGACCACTTCCAACTCCCTCTTACCACCGTCGCTTCTTTCCCGATCTGTCCCTCCACTCCCTCTCTCCCCTCTGCCTGTCATATCTCCCACTCCCCTTCCACCTTCCATTACCGCACTCATGTCCTCCACTCACCTCCATGTCATATCCATTTTCATTTCCACCTATCATCTCTCTTTGTGTGTACTCCCTCTCACCTCCACCTAGGCAGATTTTCCCCACTATGCCTATCACCGCAGTCCCTCCTCTACTTCCGCATCACCTTCTAGGGCCATTCCGCCACTGTGTATTTACGCCTCAGTGCCCACATTTTTCTTTCCACCCGAGCTTTTCTGATCACCTCTCCTCCTGCCACATTTTCCCACATGGCTACCTTGTCTCATCCCCACTTTGATTGCGCCAACCGCCTCTACCCCCCATCAACTTTATCCACATCCGCCAACTGGGTCCCCTTGTAATGGTCCAACGAAGCAGTAGACAACCAAGGGAAAACTACCACATCCTTCAGATGTAGGGTTGACTTGGGTCTCCCCAATCCAGATGAAGTAGTTATTGAGGCAGGTGGTGGCAGTTGAACATCATTTCCACCATAAATGGAAAGCCCAGGAAAGGACTGCTAGCTAGTCGACTCATCTACAGGTTCGTTCTGAAGCACGATTGCGTCTGACAAAGCTTGCTTTTGACCGGAGACTGTATGCACAGTCTTCCAGGAAGCATGCAGACGTAATTCCTTCAATGCAAAGACTTGAGCACGCTTCTGTAGTTTTTGTTCTGAGTATATAGGAGTCATTATCTTATTTTGTTAAGGGTCGATGGTAGAGAAAAGCTCCCGATTGTAAAGTTTTAATGAACACTCTAGTTCTCTGGTTATGTATATGCATGTGAAATTTCTTGTTTAATGACAATGATCTTTCTTACTCCCTCTTGTTTCCCTCTGATGTTGAAAGCGTTCATGATTAACTGATTCACTTGAATTATTGTGGCTGCATTATGATGAAAGTTTGATTATAGTGTTGTTATAATTCCTTTCAATTTCTTTGATATTTAAACTTGAGAAGTTCTTGTGTTTAAATTGTTCTTCTTTGGGTTGTAGAAGGACTTGATGTCCTTGGAAAATCTCTACATTTTCATATTGGCAGATCTCTACATTGTCGGTTCTTGTGTTTAAATTCTGGGTTCTCTGAATTCCCATCTTTATGATAAGAATGGATTCTCTTAGAAGTAACATGATTCTGTAAGAGGTAATTATATTACTTAGTATCTTTACTATATCAAACTTAAAGTAAATCATTTTCACAATATATTATATATTAACCTCTAAGTAAGTTCATTAACCATTGCAAATAGAATTCATGGCCATGCTATTATCTATCTTGCACAATTTAAGTGATGTAGTATCTTTATGTTAGTATGGCATCTTGTTAGTCCATGCCAGGGGAGGGACTATAACAACTGGGTAGCGGTCAACTATTGTTGGCTTGGTATTACTTGGTCCCTTTTGTCGAATTAATAGGTGTGGTTTGGAGCTCTGATTTCATGTTAATTCAATTCACCAATGTGTTTTTTTTAAATGGTTTATTATTTTAATTTTTTTAATAATGAAATTATTTATTTTATTTTTCCAAATAAAATTATGGATTTTTTGATTGGTTAATAAACCATGATTTGACTTAATTATCCATGGTATGTGCCCATTTATTTTTTATAACTTTCAGGATTTTAAATTAATTTAAAAATAAAAAATTGTCTTAATTAATTTAAATTAATTGAAATTATTTTTTGTAACTTTCTCTGTTTCTAAGTGTTAAGCCAAACATCATACCAATCGGTTCACACATGTTGCTACATGCAATCTATGAGGGCAAGGCTAAACATTTAGTTGGATAGTGATTCAAGCTGCTTGCTACTCCCTGGGAGTATTGAAGTTGTAACTCGGTGGGTGAAATTCAAGCGCTATGAACAACGCTATGTGTTCATACCAGATCTTGATTTTATTTCAAATGATTATTTCGCCCCTCCTGCTAACAATACTCAATACTCAATGATGTTACTAAAAAATTCTCAATACTCAGTTATTTTACTTCTATTGCTAACAATACTTTGTGATTTTTTATTTCATAGTATACCAAAAAGAGAATAACATTCATTATTTTTAATTGTATCCGTGTTCTGATTTCATGGTAGACAAAAAATAAATTAATTTTAATTGTATCTGTGTTATGATTTCATGGTAGACCAAAAAACATATATTGTTACAGTATCTCTTTGGTGCTTGTTTTCTTGCTGGAATTCATTGCACTGACTCAATTGACTGGATGATATTGTCTTTTTTAGTTGGTAGATAGATGCATCATGTGATGGAAAAACGGATTAGTAATATTGTAACATAGGATTGAAAATATAAACATGTGAGATTGAGTACATGCTTGATAACAAATTATTGTCTTACAGTGATGGGTTTTATTTATATTCAATGCAATTAGCTGGGTTTTATTTATATTCAATGCAATTAGCTAGGACGGTTATAACTGAAAATGAATGGAGAAAAAAAAAATGGCCATCTCAGGAAGAGTGACATTGAAAGAAAAATATATTACTGAACTACGTTTCTTATAACAAATTATTTATGTTGATTTTCATGGCCTAGAGCAATGGGGGTTTTATTTAAATTCAATGTAATTACAATATTGGACGTTCCTTATAACAAATTATTTATGTTGATTTTCATGGCCTAGAGCAATGGGGGTTTATTTAAATTCAATGTAATTACAATATTGGATTCTGCTCTTTCATGCATTCTTGTTCCTCCGGTAGTAATTGAGTCTAGTAAGGTAGAATCAATCTCGATTACACGTGAGTCTAGTTCAGTATTACCAGGAAAGGAGACTTTCCTTCCTTAGCGAGAGCCAAGAGGCAAGTCGAATTCTTTACGGTCAATCCATCGGACGAGGGGCGTAGGAAAAGGCATCATAGTTAGAGGTAGAGGCACCATCTACCACTCATCCACCAACATTTCGTCTAGCATTCCTTCCAGGTTGAAAGTTTGTCCCTCTCGTCAGGTAAATTGGGAATAAATTGCAGTGCTAATTCGATTGATTACGGGTCCTCCTTCCTATCTGATCCGTGATGAACTCAGCTGGCTCCATCATAAAAGGAAGGCCAAGATGCAAAGCAGGCGTAGGGTTTTCAAAGTTTTCATTTAGTGTTTGGGTAACCATAAGCTTTAGCAGCGTGCTCTGCTCTGACAGTGGTATTCTATTTTTAGTCTCAGTTTCATGGTTTCTAGTCTCTCTTTTTACAGATATATTCTATCAAATATATAGTCTTAAGGTCTATGTCTTTGCATTTAGAATAGCAATGTTCTACTCTCGAAAAAGACTAGAAGAATTTAAGAATACAATAGTTTCTTAAAAATAAATACCCGCTTTAGGTGCTTGTAGAATATGTCACTGTCCTCTGCTCTCTTGATTTATCTGTTACACTCTAGCATGAGTGTCGAACTCTGGTGATGGAATACCCAAACAAGGAGGAAACCCCGACCAAAGGAGAAATGCATAGACAAACTTTAATTATAATTTTTAAGAACTTTAATTATATGTATGGATTGTTATTAGCAATAATCTCTAACAACTTTAATTACATGTATGGATTGCTATTAACAAATGTACTTCACATCAACATCAAGTACAAACAAGGCAAGGACTAGCTGCTTTACAACTATTTCCCTTGTTTATTAACCAAATGAGATGTAAGCTAAATCTATGCGGTGGCAAAACTAATTAGTTTCACGAGTGTGTGGAGCATTGCAATAAATAAAGATCAAAACTACCAATCCTTTGCATAATAAATAAAGATCAAAACTACCAATCCTTTGCATGTTACACTCTCTTATGTACTTCAGTCTTCAACTATCTATCTATTTCCACGTTGTTTTCTTTTGCAATTGCATGTTATCTATTTCTAATGTTTTTGTTGGAGTTCTCATCTATGAAGCCTAGCCTGTGTGCAATTGACATTAATTCTGCAATGAAAATAATAATTCTTCAATGAAAATAGTAAGAATTTTCTAAAGGGCACAGCGGCATTCCGAGCATGAACCCTAGTATTTTCTAAAGGGCATTCCGAGCATCAACCCTAGTATTTTCTAAGGGGAATAAGCAGGAAAGTGGCACTGCTTTATCTTTGAAAATTTAATAAAAAGAGTGTCAGAAGTGGGATTTGAACCCACGCTCTCAGTCGAGGACCAGAACCCGAGTCTGGCGCCTTAGACCACTTGGCCATTGTAACAAAAAATTAATGTTGAGAGTGGGATTTGAACCCACGCCCTTTCGGACCAGAACCTTAATCTGGCGCCTTAGACCAACTCGGCCATCTCAACAGTTGTGGACGCGAACGGTAGCATCACTATTGGTAGATTAACAATCTACTCCCACACAATCTTTTCTAGGTCATGACCTAGAAAAATGCCCAGCGCAACTCTGACAGGGAGAACTTACATTTTTATGAAAACAGAAAACATAAATCGAGCAAAGAGGAATTCCGAGAATCGAACTCGGGACCCTTCGCACCCAAAGCCAGAATCATACCACTAGACCAAATGCTCTTTCACAGCAAAATTTAACTTGGCCATTTCTCAAGTGCAAATATTTGTATTTCAGATTGATAATAGGCTCCCACAGTCGACTCCCTCGCTCTTCACATCTTCATCCGACTGAATACTAAATGAATACTAAATAAGAGAATTCTGTCCATTGAATTTTATTTGGGAAGGGACTTCACAAATTAAACCCCAACGAATCCCAACGCATCATTTTTACCAAACAACACCAATACGTCATGATTAAAATGCAACCAGAATTCCATTTTTGGTATACTTGATAGAGCACTCCCTCACATTTTTTTCCCATGAAGATGAATATAGATGGGCATAATCTTAAGACTAAAACGGAACTAACACTATGAAGTTATTTCATTTTTTTTTAAATAAAATTTTGAGTGCATTTTATATTAGTATTGAAAGATCATATTGGTATTGGTATTCTATTTTTGTATGTATAATATTGATATTAATATATGTCAACTAAATATAATATTTTCCCTGGATGGGGTGCCACATAGCTCAGATGATGCCACGCAGTCAACATGCACTCCAAGTTATTTATGAGGTCTGTTGCTACCCTAGCTATCAATTCTTGGATGGAGGACATAATTTATCGCGCTCATGGGTAGGTTGGACAACTCCCTCGCGCAGGTTTAATGAAGCTCTCAGTGCGCCATGGTGGAGGGATGATGATGGGTACGGGAGGAGTGTGCAAGGTCACTTCAGCTTCCCCGACACTCCTCCATTTCATCCAAGTTGGTTATGACTCGTTTCATTCAGCTCTGTTTTTTCATTTGTGCTTTACTCCGCTCAGTCTCCCATCTCTACATGCTCTTCTGCTAAGTTCCATCTAGCTTTTCTTCTCTGCCATGCCCTGTGAGCGTGGAAATCCCAAGAGGCGTCCCTCTTAGTATTGCTATGCAGCCAGGCAGAGACGCCTTCACAAGCTAGCAGAAGCTTCTTTGACCGCTTTGATTTGAGGAAATAAGGAGCCGAATTCGCCATGCATGGCCTATGTAGAGGAGGAAATTCCAAAGAAACCAATTATAGTTCCGCTAGACTCCCTTGTCTACACAGTTCCGGACCACGATAACCGGCCCAACACCAATCTCCCTGCAACTGCTACAACGACAACCTTGGAGGGGGCAACTTGTATAGTCCAAGAAGAAATTCCTTGGGTTAACCGCCCGATTGAGTCTCCACCACCCACCTAAGTCATGGCCCGAGAGTCACACTCACCTTGCTTCCTGGCGCCATAACATCTGGAGCTCATCTTTGAGATGCAGAGGGACATGATGGAGCAGCTCCACATGCACACTCTTCTCAACAACAGACTTGACATCCTGTTTGATGCCTTCTCGTGCAAGCAAAGTCAACAGAAATGCCCAACCTGTGTGCAACCATACATCTTCACTCCTCACGACGACACTCAGTATGGCATGTTTTAATATCTCTTCTAATGTTTAAATCTCTTAGGCTCTCTGCACCTCCTCTGCAAAACATATGATTTTTTTGTACTGTACTGTTCAACTTTCCTGTTTTGTGCTTTGTCCGGATTTTCTATTCAGTTTTCTTGTTGCATGTTTAGACAACTTTGTCTCAATACTCTTCTGCCACCTGCTCCGGTTTCCAATTGTTTGGCGGAACAGGGGGTGGCTTTTTTGTTTTGGCTACTAGAACAAAAGGGTGCCACCTATTTCGGTTTCCACTAGTTTGGTAAAACAAGTTGCAGACCCGGGAACTTGATATGATATGTACAATCACAGTTGTTTTATGAGGAATTAACACTTTTTTATTTAGAAAGAAAAAACTAAATATAATATTTTATATAAAGCTCATAATATATTTAATGTTCGCTCGAATGGGGTGATGGAGGTTGAGGCCACGACACCGCCCATGTGTTACTTAGTTGTGAGTGTGCAAAAAAATATGCATGGTAGTAATAGAAGGGCACGGGAGGCGAATTCTAGTTTGAATGTGGGTGAATTGGCTTGTCCCGACGACATATGAAGTTCAGGTAACTAGTTAGAGACATGATATGTTGCATCATGGAATATTACAGGGTGTTTGGTTATTAGTCGACGTGAGAATTTCACCATTCGAGGATGTCAGTTGTAGAGGTCTAGATTTCAGGCTTGTCTGGAAGAGCAGAAGATGACACCCATGGTCTCGCCCTCCCTAGTGCACTAGTGGATAATAAAATTCATTAACCAAGTACTCTCCTTTGTATATTTTTGGTTTTGTTCTTGTCTCTGGGCACCTTGCTTTAAAAAATTATCAAGCGAGCTCTCTGGGAATTCAATCTGCTAAGGTTTGGGAGACATTTGTGCTACCCTAGGTTGTGGGTGGAGGTTTTAACTTTCCAAAATTGTCTCAATAGTTTCATTGTTGCTTTCTAGAGCCTCATAGATGGTTTTGTTGAACATTTCAATATATTCCCTATCATTATGCCTTTCTTCCATCCCAGACTTAGTATAGTAATAATGACTAAAGGAAACAACCTCCTAGCTAGTGAAAAAGGGAAAAACAAGGACGAAAGCAAGTCCAAGCAATGACTAATTTCTTCCATACCAAGTTCCTTGAATCAATTAAGGCAAAATTAGAGGAGATGGAAGGAACGATTAGAGAGAAAATACATAAATTGTCCAATGAATAGATTCAAGATTAGGTTGAAGGTTGGGTTCACGACTCTGGGTTCTCAAGAACACTGGATACTAAGTTTTTTAGAATCATTGAGACAAACTGGTTGATCAAGACCCTTATTTCCTAGGTTATGGAGGAACGAAACCCATAACAATAGGTTGTCCTCCATAAAATTGACCTGCTAGATAGGTAATTTGCAACATTTTGTAAAACAATGTTTGGGTTTAAAATTGTGGTTTCTCAAGTTCAAGATGAAAATATTGACACCATGAAACTGAAAGAATACTTCCCTAGCTATGTGGGCACACAGTGCAATTCTATTTTTTTTTTTTTTTTATAAAAATGCACTCCATTCTTTTGGTGCAACTCAAGAGGAACCGATGAAAACCAAGGACCCAAACTACCAACCAATAGAATAAATTTTCTCGTATCCTACCACTAAATATAGGATTGTTTTCATTTTATATAAATCCTACGTCATGTTTTGGACTTTTAGCAAGAACAATTATTTCCTTTTGTACATAAAACAATAAGTTGATAAGTCAAAATGTAATGGATGGATAATCGGTTAGGATGTGATGTCGATCGGTGTTCTAATCTTCTTCCAATAACCTGCAAGGAGGCATGATCTGAATGACCATTCAACAGTTAGAGCTTGCATTTTCGAGTTCCATGGCCATGGTCAGTGATTGTGGTTTTGAAGCACGACTTCACCTTTTTTATTTTAGCGATCCTCGTGATGCAAAGAAGCAAGGTGTTATCTTAATGGATTATAGGATCTGGGCCTGGGTGATGCGAGGTTATTTTAATTTAATGGAAGAGATCAGGGTCTCAGTGATGCGAGGTTATTTTAATTTAATGGAAGAGAACAGGGTCTGGGAAATAGTTGTACAATTACAGTCTGAACGATTACAATCTAGGTGAGGAGATGGTGAGAATGATGATGATTCTAGGGTTACCAAAAACAACAATAGAAATTAGGGTTTACTCAGGTACTAGGAAAACACGATGAGGGAGAGGAGGAGCTCATTTGCGTGATCATTCATAGACGGAGCGAAATGAGACGATGAGGCATTTAGGGTTTCCTGGACACATGGAGTCATTTCTCATTATATATTGTTCTTCTCAGGCAACAGAGGTGTTTTCTACATGCTTGGAGATAGACTTGCATGCAAATGATGGACGTGTAGATTGACAAGTAGCGTGGCAGACTAGCAGACCATGAGAGAAAATATAACGCAGGCTAGGTCAAGAGAGGGAGACTAGTGCAGATTGGAAGGCTAGGTAAGAGGCGTTTATGTAGAATGGAAAGAAAACACTAGAGGATGGCTATGGACAACTACCATAGGCCTAGGAACTGAGCGAATCTGTAGGCGTGAATCACATTTTATTAATCATATATTCCTTCACGTTGATAACTATAACAGATAAACTTTCTAATAAAATAATAATAATAATAAATTTAATGTTCATTACATAATAATAATGTTTTACTAACCTTTATACATACTAGCAATAACCACATTTATATAAAAAGTGGTTGATATAAGTGAATCGATATATAGGCACAACCATGAACACATTTATACATTTTAAATGTAATAATTAAGTTTTATTTAGTAAATACTAAATTATTATTTAAAATAAAATTATTAATAATTTAGTTAATATTATTATTGATTAAATAATTTATAAATAATAATAATAAATAAAAAATTACTAATTTTATTAATAAATTATTAATAGGAATTAAATAATAATAAATTATTATTTAATTATTAAAAATTAATTAATTAGAAATTATATATTAATAATTATTAATTAATAATAATTAAACTATTAATTATCAATTGATTATCTATAATAAATTAAATATTAAATAACAATTATTATTTATAAATTAAAAAATAATATAGGAGAAATAAAATAAAATGATTAATAAAAAATAAAGACATTATTAAAATAATATATTAATAATGGAAAAATATATTTATAGATTATAAATTAATTTAGAAAAAATAAAATAATAAATAATAAAGTTAATAATAATAATAATAAATCATTACATGTAATAATAAGAAAGTAATAACAAAATAAACACATTACTAAAATAATACATTAAGAATGAAAAAAAAATATAAATAAAATAAGAAAACATTAATAATGTAAAAATACATTAATGTATTAATTAATTATTACCATAATACAATGCATAAATAAAGTGTCAATATATTAATGTATAATGTAATGTATTTTTATTTTTATTTTAAATAAAAAAGGCAGGTCCTATTATATTGATATTGCAAAAATACAGAGTTCCATTGAAGTGCCAGCAGTCCCCCCTGGAAAGGAAACCGAGACAACTCGCCATTCCATGCTAGCTTCCAAACTCAAAGTGTTAGTTTGCCACCCTGCCCGAAGGAAACCAGGATGCATGGCCAAGCTTAGTATTAGTCTGTTCATTACTATACTATCGTTATCATTGCTATAAGCTAAATGAGCTACAGCTCTGGTTTGCATCAAAATAAAAAGCTTTTAACAGTAAACAAACAGGAAAACCTCTTAGCCAGTGTCCTCATGGTCGTCTTTCTCCTTGCCGCATCTGACTGGGATAGCGTAGACCTGTGCGCAGGTGGGGCATTGGCGCCTTGGGGTAGGCGGCGTAAAGAATATCCTGGCATTGATTGATGCGGATGGCTCTGAAAATTTGGTCGTCCACCATGCTTCGTACATAGAAGATTAGATTTAGGTGCTCCGGATGAAGAAGTGGTGGCTGGTCCTGTGAGTTCTGCGGAATTGAGGAGATGTGCCAGCCTCCTCCTGGTGCTCTCGTTGCCCACTCTGTTGCTTCATTTCCTGAGGAGGTTCACCGGTTGTGATACAGATGTTTTCTTCTATGCCTTCCTGTATCATTTCCTCTACAAAGAAAGGTGTGAATTCCTCAGCTGGAGTGCCCCTGGGACCTTGTTCAGCTCTTGGAACAGGGGTCATGGCGTTAGTTCTGAAACAAGTGGGGGGATCCCAATTGTCTAGAACCGTGAAGAGGAGGATCTCTGAGTAATTCTGGATGGATTCCTATGAAGGAATCTCCTCGACATACGCCATGGGAGGCGTCCCAATTCCTCTGGACTTCCTGGGTCTACTTCTCTTAGCTAGAGTCAGTGCTCTCTCCAATTTCTTTTGTCGTTTCCTTCGCGAGTCGGCCACATACCACCCTGTGCCTCTGCGAGGCCATTCCCTTTCTCGTGGCATGCTTAGAAATAGAACTATTGTCGGAATGCCCACTGCGAGGTTGTCTCTGTTCGGCTCTGCAACCTTCTGAATCATCCCAAAGCCTCCAAGGCTATTGATAAGGGCGAAGATGATAGCTATGGCCATTAAGGCTGTGGTCTTAATGCTCTGGTCGACCGTTCTCCTCGCGCGAGTGAGAGGTCTCGTTGTATGGTAAGGTCCGCTTGGGTTTGTACCCATCATAAATGGCGAGGAGATGGGAGCTGGTGGCCACCATTAATGGCCCCTCCTGGTGCTATTCCACGTGTTCTTCCTTCTCCATGTGGCACCCCATCTGGGGGTATAATGTAATGTATTAATGTAGCGTGTAGTATAATAAATATCTAAAGAGTGAAATCTATCAATAAATGTATAAATTAATATATTATAAATTAATAGATTGTTAAAGTATTAAAATAAATTAATTATTAATAGCTTAATAAAACATATATACATTAATAAAGTATTAAATTTTCAAAAAATATAATAATACATAACAACTCACTCCATTTTCCACTCTTTTAAATTAATATATTAATATATAATTAATTAATTAATATATTAATGTAATATATAATAATAATGTATATAAATTAATGATCTATTAATGTATTAATTGATTAATACAATATTGTTTAACGCATTGTTAAAGTATTAATACATTAATAATATATTATATACAATACTAAAGTATCAATACATTAATAAATGCATTACTAAAGTATGAATACATTAATAAAGTAGTAATACATTGAGCTTAATGTATTTAGTAATACACTATTAAAGTATTAGTACATTAATAATGTAATCTATTAATTAATTAACACACTAATACAGTATTAATTAAAACATTACTAAAGTATTAATACATTTATAATGTAATATATTAATAATATATTATTAAAGTTTTAATACATTAATTGAAAATGATCATAATCTACTATGTTGACAATTACCATAGTTTGTCATGGTCATAACTATGAATAACATTAACGTTAATATATTAATGAATATTGTAATGTATTAATTTAATTAATTCATACATTACTAAAATATGAATACATTAAAGCGTTACTAAAATATTAATACACTAATAAAATAATACATTAATAAAGTATTAATGATGATGATGATGATGATGATTAACGTCCACTAAGACCTAATTGGTCTATCAGACCTTAATAGGGTAAGTGATTACTTGTGATTCTTTAGAATTTTGTTTCTGTGCTCGAAAATCATTAGGAGAAGCTTTCCAAGATCACCATACTTTTGTTGAGTTAAGAGGTTAGGAAGGTTGGTAGTGTGATCAATATTTTGAAAATGAGATTTAATATGGGTATAGGCTGGACAATCTAAGAGAAAGTGCTTTTCATCTTCAACCTTCTTAGTGTCACAAAGGTGACACACTCTTTCATCCCATGGTGTTTTAGGAATTGACCAACGCCTAGTTTCACTATGGAGCTTGTGAGAATTTGTTCTTATCTTAGCAATGATTATTTTTTTCTTTACACTTGGAAAAACAGATAGATAATTTTGATCTTCTAGATTACATCTTTATAATACCTTAATTTTATTTTTTCCTCTAACTCTTTATCACACCACATTTTTTCCTTAAATTTTGATTTGACGTTTTTTTTAATAGTATCTTTATTCTGCAAAATGGTTTCTTCCATGATTCCCCAATAGTTTAGCCAAGACCGGGCGTCTTTATGCCATCCTCGCTTGAGTTGATGGTGGTTATGACTTGATTTTGAAGCAATTTTAGGTAGCCTCTTGTCTTTCATGTTGTTTAACTTTTTCTTATACATTAGGTATCTAGTCATAGACATGCTCTCAATGGGGGAGAGGCTTGTTTCTATGAGGAGGATGGGATAAGGCGTATTTCCTTTAATTTTGAGATTATAGGTTATAAAATTCTTTTGTATTTTCTCTATCTTTCTCTAGGATTCACGAGATATACTATCACATACCCACGACGGAAATGAAGATTTTTTGCTGAATTCTCGAAGGTCAGAATCCCCGAAATCATGCGGGGCTTAGCACATGCCAGTTCTCCCCTTTTTCCACCTCCATAGGATCACTGATTTTGATCACAGGTAAAACAGCTAGATGCCTTTCTTGCATTTTGCGACTCAATGTTATAAGCGAGTTGAGACTTTTAGCTCTGCAAACCCCAAATGTCGAACTGTCGAAGAGGCTTCGATCAACAATTAGCCCCCTAGGCTATGCCTTGGTCCACAGGTCCTTTTTGGTAGCTCCCTGTGCGAACAACACTAGGCGCGAGCTCCACCTTTCCCAAGCGACCACAACGCTATGACCAAGGCCTATTCCCAAAGGAGCTTGTCGCAACTCGCCATCTCGTGAGTTCGCGAGTCGAAACTCCCAACTCTTCTCTTCCAATCTCATGCTACCCGAGATCACAAAATGGGTATAGCTCTCCTCTGTCAGCACCCTCCAAGCGTGACCACCGACTAAGATTAACGCTAGCTCCTCTCGCTACTCGCCGCTTCGTGAGTTCAAAGGTTGAACTCTCGTTCCTTCCTTGTGCGACCCTCCAAGACTTGAAAGTCAGCGAAGGTTGACCTTCCTTTCTCACTTCTCACAACTCGCCACTTCGTGAGTCGCAGCGTCGAATCTTGGCACCTTCCCTTCAAAAAACCCCGAGAAGCGATGTTAGCTTTCCCTCTCGCCTTCTCGCTACTCTCGACTTCGCAAGTCGAAGGGTTGAGCTCTCATGCTCTTATCCCGCAAATCCTTGAGACACGAGAAGTCAACGGAGCATTGACCCCCTTCTCCAGGTGACGCGCATCCACCTGTCAATCACGCAGGCCCCACATTAAAGTTCTGCCACATGTTCTCTCATGCCCGGCTCTCGGCACTTCGCTACCCGTGAAGTCAAAAATGACTCCTTTCAACCTCCAAACCCCCGAACACGCGATAGGCGATGGGGTTCCTGATCCAACGGTCCTCCCGTTCTCTGGATCCAACAGCTGTCTCTGCTCCTCGCGACTTGGAGCACCCAACCTTTGGGCTCTTACCTTGCGAACCTCCGAGTTCACAAGATTCCTTGATCTCTGCCACCTGTCCTCCCCAGATGGACGGTCCTGATCCTCTCGTGACTTCACCACTCGCGAAGTCGAAAGACTTCCCTCTATGACTCCCGATGCCCGAATCCCCGATATGGGCGATCTCGCGACACGCTTCCGTTCTCAGACGAACGACTCAGATTTCCTTGTGACTTTGCTACTCGCGAAGTCAATATGGTTGCCTCTATGAGTCCCGATGCCCGAATCTCTGAAATGGATGATTCTGCGACACGACTCCTCCCGCAGATGGACGACTCAGATTCTTTTGCCCCTTCAGGACTTTCGGGACAAAATTCTCGACCTCCTATCTGCCGATATGACGAAATGCCAAAATTCTGACACCTCATCAATGCGGGTCCCACAACGGAACTTCCCTCCTTTTTGGTGTTTCGGACTTCGCGAACCCTGATGCTAAGCTTTCGGTTCTTCAACCCACGAAACCCTGAAATACCAAGTTCCGATGCACTTCACCGATAACTGGCTCACACAAATCCTTTTGCCCCTTCGGGACTTCGCCTTTCACGACCTCATGAATCTTGAGGCAAGGGTTTTAACCCTTCAACTCGCGAATCCATGAAATGAGATTTCGTGAGTGATCTAATGGTCCTTGTTGACCCAGATCCTACGGTCCGATTTCTCCCGAACTTAAAACTTGAAAATAGGCTTACCGTAACTCCCCTGCTCCTCTGCAAGATCTGACGGCTCTCGGGACTTAGCGAATTCTCCATGGAGAATTCCGACCATCTAATGCCTCCTTGACGACTCTTGCAAAGCGAACACGGTATTCCTTCGCTGCTATTTCGGGATTTCAAGAGGATCATTCTTCCTCGTACAGGGTTACTAAGACTTTCGCCTTCAAATCCTTTTTCCAGGTTCTTGGTGAGCTTTCTAAGAAGGGTGTCTCTATGGGGAGATCTATCCAGGGTATTACCTGAGACAGATAAGGGTATAGATTTCCCGAGAACAGACTTGAGGTATGAATTAATTCAACATGTGTATAAATAGTGATTTATAAAACATAAACCATATGTAGTCTTTCCATTATAAGCTTGCAACCACCATTTCTAAATCAAAACACTACACAGGCAGTCTTATACTCAAACCATTCATAAAACTGCACACACTGTGAGCATACATATCAACATATAAATTTCAAGATGCAAGATGTAAAACACTTATCAGAAATAACACCAGATGTGATTGCAACTAATGAGAGGGGTTCTCGTTTCCACCCAACCGTAGGCTCAGTGACTCCCAACGGATTTACCACTAGCCACCCCGAGCTGAGACCACGATGCCTTGAGACTGCATCTCAATTTTCCAGTGACCGAGAATGAAGGTTACTCTCCTGCTTCTCTGGTATCACTCACTCTGTGTTTTTCCAGAGTTTATCTTCCTCTTTCCCTCGCGTTTGTCCCCTTCTCGCTTCTCCCTCACACCTTTTTCCTCTTGCGAGGTTGCGTGTGGCGTGATTTCCCTCGCATTGGTCAGGCCTGATGTTTCTACGGATGGGTGGTTCACCGCCCCCCCATCGCTCATTACTCATGGGGAGCCATTTTTCTACCAATCCCGGCGAGTCATTTAATTCGGGGCCATCGAGCCGCTCTTGGTTCTCCGAGCCAGTGAAGTCCAAATATGGTATTGGTTTCGGTGGAAGTTAGCGCCACCTTTCCAGGTG
>ML779164.1:1016917-1037138 GCA_009831015.1 Picea engelmannii
CTTATAAAAAGTAGAATTAATAGGTGAAAAATAACAAATTGCTATATACATCTTCTTAGCATTGGTGTTTGAAATTTCTATCCAAATGTATTGATTAAGAGGGTCAATCTTATGAAGTTGAATGTGAGGAGAAATGTTTTTTTTAATATAACAAGATATGCCTCCTATCCCTTTACGGTGGGATTTTTTGTTCCATGCCGACCACAAGACAAATCCTTCCATGTTAGGGACCTTAGACTCCTCATGCTCCCAAGTTTCAGCTAGACAAATAATATCAATATCACTCGGGATCCAACTTATCATAGGACCTTTGCACCATGGAAAGCCATGAAAATTCCAAAAAAGGATCCCAAGTGCCCCAAATTCCTATTTATTATTATCCTTCTGGTCTCTATCCCTAACAATAGCTTTTCAATTTCTAATTATTGCCCATTTTCCTTCTTTCTTGGGTTCTTTTACCTTTTGAACTTCCTTCCTTAATTCAACTTGGTCTTCGGGAATGAGGTCTTCATTGATAAATATTCCCAACCCTTTTAAGCTCGGAGATTTACTAAGCATGCTATATTTATGGTCATTACAACTTACTTTGACACGGATCAACCTATCTTTGTGATCAATTATTTTTCCTAGCCTCTTTGCTTCTATGAGGTAAGTTGTATCAATTTATGATTTATTTTTTAATTCTTCTTTTACTATTGCTAGCGTATCCTCCTCTTGTTGTTCTTTTATACCAAAAATTATGAGGTTCAAGGCTCTTTTGTTATGCTCATGGTCCAATTCGATTAGCTTATTCATTTCATCTTTGATGGGTTTGATATCCAATTTGTTTTTCGTATTACTGAGGGTCAAATTGTTGGTTAGTTTTTCTTCTAGCTATTTAATCCTATCTCTCAAGTTGTGATTTTCTTCAACCCCTCCTTCTTCGGTTGATTGTTATGTTTTTCCATTTCTTGAATTCTATCCTTCATTTTCTGCAATTCACTCTTGAACCCTAAGAATCTATCCTCTATTTGAGTTTGAATGGTATCTTTATTTTTTTTATCAATCATTGCCTTTAGCTCTATTTTGATTTTTACGTCTCTTTCTTCACTCCTTTTTTCTAATGTTTCTAACTCTATTTGGATTTTGGCATCTCTCTCTCTCTCTCTCTCTCTCTCTCTCTCTCTTTTTTCTATTGATTCCATATAATCGTAAAGGATCTCTAGGGTGATTTTGGGGGGGCTCCCCTTGTTAGGCTGAGTTTTTGGAATTGGTGGTGGAGTGCTCATATTGAAAAGAAGAGAAAAAATATGTAACAATTATTATTATGGATTGACTTTATCTCTAAAATCAACTTTTACTTCTGAAACTTAAAATAAATAAATAAATAAAATATATTTAAATCTCTTTACGTAAAATTAAAATCGAATCAAATTAAAAAGTGACTCACCTCATTTCAGATGTTCAAATACATTATTAATATACATTAATAATGTAAGGTATTAATTAATTAATACATTTATATTTACTATAAAGTGTCCATTAGATGTAGCTTGGGTGGTTGGGGGTGGCATGTTGTTCCCTTCAATGGGTTTATAAGATGATAATGTTATTGAGCCCCATTTCCCCAATATTTTGAAAATGCTAGGCTTCCTCATGTTCTAATAAAAATATTATTAAAGTATTTATACATTAATAATACATTATTACATTAACTTAATGTATTAATGTAATGTATAGATTAATACATTATTAATTAACACACTGCAAAAGTATGAATACAATAATAAATACATTACTAAAGTATCAATACATTAATAAAGTATTAATACAATAATAAAACAATACATTGATAAAGTAGTAATACAATGACATTAATGTATTTAGTAATACATTGTAATATATAAAGTATTAATACATTGATTTATAGTGTAACATATTAACCTATTAATAACTTAATCGATTAATCAATTTATACATTAATACAATGTTGAAGTATTAATAGACTAATAAAGTAATACATTAATAATAGATAATTAAAGTAACAATATATTAATAAAATATATTATTAAAGTAGTAACACATTAATAATACAATATTAAAGTATTAATACATTAATTGAAAACGATCATGATTGACTATGGTTGACCATGACCATGGTTTCTTATGGTTGACCATGACCATGGTTAACTTTGGTAGACCTTGGTTGACTTTGGGAAGGAAAGGTTGATTATGGTTGACATGGAACATTATGGTTGACCATGACCTTGCTTGACCATGCCCATGGATAATTATGGTTGACCATGACCATGGTTAACTTATGTAGACCTTCACCACAGTTAACTTCCATAGACCTTCAATATGCGTGACCTTCACTATGGATGATCTTCACTATGGTTGAACTTGGTTGATCATGACCATGATTGACTCTGGTTGACCATGGTTGACAATGTTAACCATATTTGTAAATTGTTGTCCATGGGTGACCATGGATTGCCATGACCATGGTTGACCAAGACTACAGATGACATTCAGATAACAACATTTCAAATTGTTTGTCACAAAATGACAACGGGATATTAAGTCACATTAGGATGACGAGTCTAGGTTCATGACATTGTGAAGACGAGGCTATGTTTAGCACTTTGTGATAATATGGTTATTTTCGTCGGAATGCGACGAAGGGCTAAGTTTGACACATTTTGACGGCGGGATATTTTCGTCACATTATGATGAGGAGATATTTGTGTCACATTGTGAAGATGGGCTATGTTCATCACATTGCAGTGACGGGATATTCTTCGTCACATATTGACAATGACGGGGCTATGTTAATCACATTGCAATGAGAAGACATTTAAGTAAAAAGTGGCTATCCGATGAACAAAAATGGTGTATGTTAATCATATGTCATATGGCTATGTGATGAACATAAATGTCATATGTTCATCACATTGTGATGATATGATGTTTATTTCGATGGTGGGGCTATGTTCATCACATTGCGATGATAGGACATTGTTTGTCACATTATGATGACGGGATATTTGCATCATATTGTGATGGTGAGGATATGTTAATCACATTGCGACAAGGCTATGTTCATCACATTGTGACAATATGGTTATTTTCATGAGAGTGCGATTGAGGGGCTAAGTTCGTCACATTGCGACAACGCGATATCTGCGTCACATTATGATGATATGATATTTGCATCACATTGCAACAACGGGGATATGTTCATCACATTGCAACGGCGAGACATTGTTTGTCACATATTGATGACGACGGGGATAGTGTGATGATGGGGATATGCTCATCACTTTGCGACGATAATCCATTTAAGTAAAAAGTGGTTATTTGATGAACATAAATGTCCTATGTTATGAACATAAATGTTGTATGTTCATCATATGTTGTATGGCTATGTAATGAGAATAAATGTCATATGTTCATCACATTGCGATGATAGAACATTTATTTCGATGACAGGGCTATGTTCATCACATTGCAATGAGAAGATATTGTTTATCACATCATGATGATAGGATATTTACATCACATTGTGGCGAGGAGGATGTGTTGATCACTTTGCGATGACGAGACTATGTTCATCACATTGCCACAATATGGTTATATTCTTCAGATTGGGATGACGAGGTTATGTTTGTCACATTGTGACAATATGGCTATGTTCATCACATTACAACAACATGACATTTAATTAAAAAGTGGCTATTTGATCAACATAAATTTCGTATGTTCATTGTATGTCATATGGCTATGTGATGAACATAAATTTCATATGTTCATCACATTGCGATGATAGGACATTTATTTAGATGGCGGGGCTATGCTCATCACATTGCGATGACACAACAATATTTGTCACATTATGATGACAGGATATTTGCATCACATTGTGACGACGAGGATATGTTCATCACATTGCGACAATTAGACTATGTTCGTCACATTGCGACGATGAGGATATATTCATCACATTGCGATGATATGGTTATGTTAATCACATTGCGACGACAAGGCTATGCTCATCACATTACGATGATGAAGCTATATTCATCACATTGCGACAATATGGCTATGTTCATCACATTGCGACAATATGGTTATGGTGAGGCATGGTCATCTATGGACAACAAGTGTCAAACATGGTTAACCATTGTCAACCATGGTTAACCATAGTCGACCATTTTCATGGTCAATCAAGGTGAACCATCATTATGTTCATCACATCGTGACAATATTGTTTTGTTCGTCACATTGTATATTCATCGTATAAGGCTATGTTCCTCACATTGTGACAATATGGGTATGCTCATCACACGTTGACAATAGGACCATGTTCACCACATTGCAATGAAAAGATATTTGCATGACATTATGATGGCTGGATATTTGCGTCACATTTCGACGGTGGGGCTATGTTCATAACATTGGAAATTAATAATTGAGATTAGTAATTTGTTAATCATGTTATGTAAAAGTGAAATAGTAAACATCATGAATGAACGAATTCATAAATGTAATGGACTTAATGCTGACAATATCATTCATTAATTTGAGTGTATTATGAAGTATATGTCAACATCTTCAAATCTTGGCCATGAGATCAGATATTGTAATTAAAAATATGAATAATCCATCGATTACAATAAGGGAAACACCTATGACCATGATTATATAACCAACTAATAATTCGCTTTAAACTAATAATATATATCTTACCAATTCAATATATATAACTTTAATTTATCATTAAACTATAATCTAAATTATTCACAAATATAAATATAATTTAAAATGTCATCTTACATTCCTTTCAGACCATATAACCTAACCCATTCACTAATATATAAATATATGTAATTTAAAATGTAATCATACATTTCTTTAAAATCATAACCACGCTTAATCTAAATACAATTATTTACTTTCATCTAGAATACAATATATGATCTAGTCACATTTTTATTTAATCTAAAATACAAATATATGATAAAATTAGTAATCTCATTCATATGTATCGTTTTTATTATGATGTGATTAAACCAATAACACACCTTAAAATTGTCATATAATTTATCCCACCATATATATATAATTTGTGCTCCTTACAAGTGTAATACAATCGCTAAATAGCTGTTGTATTAGTACTAGCACAGCAGCTAAATAGCACACATACTAATATATATTCATCTTAACTTAAAATCTTTTAAGCATCCAGAGATTTGCATTTCATTTTTTTGGGAACCATCTTAATACAATTTGAAGTTGAAATGAATTTAAGTTGGTATTATCCATTGTGATATAAGTCATTGGCTTTAACTTTGTTTGAGAACCCTAAAACACCATGAAATTCCAACTTGTGGATAGTTGGTGTATATGTCCCATAAGACAAAAAAGGATATCTAATCTATAAGCATCATGTAATGCAAAAATAGACATTGTTTTCCATATGAATCTTACAAAGTTTGTATTATTTTTTTGCATAAGAAATATGCTAGAGCTATGTACAACAATTTGTGAAAAAAATATGTGATAAAGAGCTCGAAGTCATCATGGATTTTTCTAGAAATAGAGTTGGATCAACAAGTAGAAAGCCAAAAGAACTTACCAAAATAAGTTGGATCATGTCAATATTGTCTTTGCCAAAATAAATTAATTATATTTTAATAAAATTTCACAAAATAAATTAATTATATTTTAATAAAATTTCAAATCTTGAATTGTGGAAATCAGCTTTAAGGCAAATCTTGGACTATGAATATTTTCATCATGCGTAGACTTGCACCAATCCTCAATCTTGGAATATGAATATTTTCATCATACGTAGACTTGCGCCATCCTGACAGAGGGAGAATGTTGAGCGTGGGATTTGAACTCACGCCCTTAATTCGGCACCTTAGACAAACTCGGCCATCTCAACAGTTGTGGACAGGAACGGTAGCATCACTATTGGCAGATTGATAATCTACTCCCACACATTCTTTTAACATATTAATTCGCATTTGTGCTTTGCTCGGCTCAGTCTCCCAGCTTTGCACGCTCTTCTGCTAAGTTTCGTTCGGCTTTCCTTCTCTGCCATGCCTCGTGATCGTGGAAAGTCGAAGAGGGGTCCCTCTTGGTATTGCTATGCAGCCATGCAAAGACGCCTTCACAAGCTTCTTTGACCACTTTGATTCAAGGGAATAAGGAGTCGAATTCGCCACCCATGGCCTATGTAGAGGAGGAAATTCCTGAGGAACCAATTACGATTCCGCCAGACTCCCTCCTCTACATAGTTTCAAACCACCATGACCGACCCAAGTCTCCCTGCAACTGCTACAATGACAGCCTTGGAGGGGACAACTTGTATAGTCCAAGAAGAAATTCCTTGGGATGATCGTCTGGTTAAGCCTCCACCACCCACCTCAACCATGGCCCGAGAGTCGCACTCACCTTGCTTCCTGGAGCCAGAACATCTAGAGCTCATCTTCGAGATGCAGAGGGACATGATGGAGCAGCTCCACAGGCACACTCTTCTCAACAATAGACTTGACATCCTATTTGACGTCTTTTCGTGCCCGCAAAGTCAGCAGAGATGCCCAATCTGCGTGCAACCTTACGTTTCACTCCTCACGGTGGCACTCGGGATGAAAGGTTTTAATAGCTCTTTTAATGTTTAAAGTTATTAGGCTCTATGCACCTCCTTTGCAAAATAAAGGATTTTTTGTACTACAGTTCAACTTTCATGTTTTGTGCTCTATCCAGATTTTTTGTTCAATCTTCTTATTGCATGTTTAGACAACTCTGTCTCAATACTCTTCTGCTACCTTCTCTAGTTTCCAATTATTTGGCAGAATAGGTGGTGGTTTTTCTTTTTTTGGCTACTAAAACAAAAGGGTGCCACCTATTTTGGTTTCCACTAGTTTGGCAGAATAGGTGGAAGACCCGGGAACCTGATATGATATGTACAATCATAGTTGTTTTATGAGGAATTAACACTTTTTTATTTAGAAAAAAAATTAAATATAATATTTTATATAAAGCTCATAATAAATTTAAGGTTCACTCGAATGGGGTGATGGAGGTTGGGGCTACGACACGTGTTACCTAGTTGTCAGTGTGCAAAACAATATGCATGGTGGTAATAGAAGGGCAGGGGAGGTGAATTCTAGTTTGAATGTGGGTGAATTGGCTTGTCCCGACAACACATGAAGTTCAGGTAACTAGTTGGCGACATGATATGTTGCATCATGGAATATTACAAGGTGTTTGGTTATTAGTCGATGCAAGAATTTCACCATTCAAGGATGTCAGTTGTAGAGGTCTAGATTTCATGCTTGTCTGAAGGAGCAAAAGATGACACTCATGGTCTCGACCTCCCTAGTGCACTAGTGATAATAAAATTCATTACCCAAGTACTCTCCTCTGTATATTTTTGGTTTTGTTCTTATCTCTCACACCTTGCTTTAAAAAATTATCAAGCGAGCTCTCTCGGAATTCGATCTGCTAAGGTTTGGGAGACATTTGCGCTCCCCTAGGTTGTGGGTTGAGGTTTTAACTTTCCAAAATTGTCTCAATAGTTTCATTGTTTCTTTCTAGAGCCTCATAGACAGTTTTGTTGAACATTTTAATATATTCCTATCATTATGCCTTTCTTCCATCCAAGACTTAGAATAGTAACAATGACCAAAGGAAACAACCTCCTAGCTAGTGAAAAAGGGAAAAACAAGGACGAAGGGAAGTACAAATCCTACACCTTGAAAGCACCTATCCTTGAAGAGCCCTATTATGTTACCAGACTGAAAAGGAAGTCCAAGATATGACCAATTTCTTCCATACCAAGTTCTTTGAATCAATTAAGGAAAAAATAGAGGAGATGGAATGAACCATTAGAGAGAAAAGACACAAATTGTCTAATGAATAAATTCAAGATGAGGTTGAAAGTTGGGTTCACCACCTTGGGTTTTCAAGAACACGAGATACTAAGTTTTTTAGAATCACTGAGACAAACTGGTTGATCAAAGCCCTTATTACCTAGGTTATGGAGGACAAAAACCCACAACTAGGTTGTCCTCCATAAAAGTGACCTGCTAGATGAGTAATTTGCAGCATTTTGTAAAGCAATGTTTGGGGTTGAAATTGTGTTTTCCCATGTTCAAGATGAAAACATGGCCAACCAATAGAATAAATTTTCTTGTATCCTATCACTAAATAAATATAGGATTGTTTTCATTTCATATAAATATTACGTCATGTTTTGGACTATTAGCAAGAACAATATTACGTCATGTTTTGGACTTTTAGCAAGAACATAAAAGGATAAGTTGATAAGTCAAAATGTAATGGATGGATAATCGGTTAGGATGTGATGCCGATCGGTGTTCTAATCTTCTTCCAATAACCTGCTGGCATGATCTGAATGCAAGGAGGCATGATCTGAATGACCATTCAACAGTTAGAGCCCGCAATATGAATTCTCACCACTTATTGAGTAAAATATGAATTCAATGGTTCTCACCACTATATAAAATGGTTCTCCAGAAATTTTATGATATCTTTTCCATACAACGCTCATGTAATAATTTTTCTCATGCCTCAATGCCGGACGCACTCTGGAGTGAGATTGGGCGTTTCTTGGGCAACATGTAACAATACATTTACTATGAGGGAACACGGGTTAATACAACGCTCCTGTAATAATTGTTTTCATGCCTCAATGCCAGGTAAATGTAAAAACTGAAAAACACTCCTCGCCATTCCAGGTTTTACAGTTACCACAAGTTAATTATTTCATATGTGAGGTAAATGTAAAAACTAAAAAATACTCCTCACCATTCCAGGTTTTACAGTGTAACTACAGGTCACGTATTCAAATTTAAAATCTACTTATTTCCACTCCTCCCATCACAGGTTGTGAAATGTAACGACAGCCAGGTTGTGAAATGTAACATCTACTTATTTCCACTCCTCCCATCCTAGGATATGAAATGTAAAAAGGTAAAAAGTGATTTGTCCACTATGCATAAGTTTCAAGTAGGTGCCAAGTGATTTCAAAATGTAAATTGTTAAAAGTTAAAAGTTAAGTAATTTTGGTTGTATTAGTATAAGTATGATTCGTGGCAATTGAAAACATGGTTGAGTAATTTTTAAATCCTAAATAGTAAATGTGAAAAGTAAACATGTTAACAGAAACATTTATAAATGCAAGGAAGTTATGGCTATTAAATCTCAGTCATTGATTTGAGTGTAAGACAAAGAATATGTCAACATCTTTAATTGCTAATCCTAAGATTATAATTTGTAATTAAAAGGTTGACTAAATCATGAATTCCAATAGGGGGATGCCTATGGACTTAATAAAAAATAACACTATAATAATTAAATCATATTAATTATAGAAAAAAGAGAAATCTTAATCAAGTTTTGCAAAAAGTATATACTAAACATTAATACACAAGTACACCCACCCATACTAATATATATTCATCTTAATTTAAAATCTTTTAAGCATCTAGAGATTTGCATTTCATTTTTTTGGGAACCATCTTGATACTTGATCAATTTGAAGTTGAAATGAATTTAAGTTGGTATTATCCATTGGGATATAAGTCATTGGCTTTAACTTTGTTTGAGAACCCTAAGACACCATGAAGTTCCAACTTGTAGATGGTTGGTGTATATGTCCCATAAGACAAAAAGGGATATGTTAATCTATCTAAATCTATAAGCATCATGTAATGCAAAATTAGACATTGTTTTCCATATGAATCTACAAAGTTTGTACTATTTTTTTGCATAAGAGATATCCTAGAGCTATGTACAACAATTTGTGAAAAAAATATGCGAGAGAGAGCTCAAAGTCATCATGGATTTTTCTAGAAATAGAGTTGGATCATGTCACCAACAAGGTAGAAAGCCAAAAGAACTTACCAAACATAAGCACACATTGAATCTCAAATCATCATGATGAGAAAGAAAGAGGATTCTTTGTTCATAATTGTGAATCCCTTACTCCTTGAAATATGGTAGTTTCAATTCCCCTCATCTTCAAAAGGAACAACTAAACAAAGGAAGTAAGTGATGCCCATTTCTCGGATATAATATGTTGAATTGACACTAGAGGCATAAGCTAGAGGTTTTAGCACCTCCATAATTTGAAACATAGAAACTTGTTGGTGCAAAAGAATGTTTAAATATATTATTTTGGTGAGAAACATTCGCTTCCACAAAACACCAAACATCCATTCCCATGCCATCGAAAAGGAGAATGTTGATAAAGCTAGAGAAAAAGCACTAGGGATTTAGGCAATGAGTGACATAGTCGTATTTTTAAGATGCAAAATGTCTAAAGTGATTTGTTAAAGTTTGAGGATGGCCTAATCAATTTGCATTTGATTCCAAAACTTGATGATAAAGTCATATCAATAGTGGGTCAAAAGATTGAGATGCATAATAGAAACTACTAATAACTAAAGGTGCAAGGCAAGGATGACCAAGGTGAAGAAGGTGAAAAAGGTGATGTAGGAAGCTCATGGAGAAATCCACTTGAGTCGAGATGATATGAGAAGCTAGGGAAAACAAATTAGAAATATAAAATTTAAATAGACCTTAAGTAGAACATAGGTGTAGGATTTGCTTCACATATGTGTGTGCACTTAGTGCTATGTATATCCTTGATGTTCAACCACTAGGTTTGAGTGCTCCCATAACTACCTTAAGGAGTTAAATACATATCATTTAACATGTCTTAAGGAAAATGGAGGTGAGATTTGATTCATTTGTTCCTGAATATGAACATTATTATACAATTGCAAATATACACATAACATTATTATGCATACCTTGGACGTTCGTCCACAACCAAATTACTAATTACTAAATGTGTGTGTTAAATAACAATTGCAAATATACACATAATAAATAGCACATTCTTTTCACATATTGCTCCCACATTCTTTTCACATATTAATCCACCCAGCTCGCGCATATTAAAATGTTTTTAACCTATATGGTAAACAATTCCAATCATGACCTAGAAAAATGCCCAGCGCAACTCTGACAGCAATGAGTACTTACATTTTTATGAAAACAGAAAACATAAATCGAGCAAAGGGGCATTCCGAGAATCGAACTCGGGACCTCTCGCACCCAAAGCGAGAATCATACCACTAGACAAAATGCCCTCTCACAAAAAAATCCAACTTGGCCATCTTTCAACCACAAATATTTGTATTTCAGATTGATAATAGGCTCCCACAGTCGACTCCCTCGCTCTCCACATCTTCATCCGACTGAATACTAAATAAGCAAATCCCGTCCATTGAATTTTATTTGGGAAGGGACTTCACAAATTAAACCCCAACGAATTCCAACGCATCATTTTTACCAACCAACAGCAATACGTCATGATTAAAATGCAACCAGAATCCATTTTTGGTATACTTGATAGAGCACTCCCTCGCATTTTTTTTCCCATGAAGATGAATATAGATGGGCATAATCTTAAGACTAAAACGGAACTAACACTATGAAGTTATTTCATTTTCTTTTAAATAAAATTCTGAGTGCATTTTATATTAGTATTGAAAGATCATAATGGTATTGGTATTCTACTTTTGTATGTATAATATTGATATTAATATATGTCAACTAAATATAATATTTTCCCTGGATGGGGTGCCACACAGCTCAAATAATGCCATGCAGTCAACATGCAGTTCAAGTTATTTATGAGGTTAGCCGCTACCCTAGCTATCAATTCTTGGATGGAGGACATAATTTATCGCGCTCATGGGTAGGTTGGATAGCTCCCTGGCGCATGTTTAATGGAGATCTCAGTGCGCCATGGCAGAGGGATGACGATGGGTACGGGAGGAGTGTGCAAGGTCACCTCATCTTCCCCGACACTCCTCCATTTCATCCAGGTTGGTTATGACTCGTTTCATTCAGCTATGTTTTTGCATTTGTGCTTTGCTCCACTCAGTCTCCCATCTCTACGTGCTCTTCTGCTAAGTTTTGCCTGGCTTTCCTTCTCTGCCATGCCCTGTGAGCGTGGAAATCCCAAGAGGGGTCCCTCTTAGTATTGCTATGCAGCGAAGCAGAGACGCCTTCACAAGCTAGCACAAGCTTCTTTAACCGCTTTGATTCGAGGGAATAAGGAGTCGAATTTGCCACGCATGGCCTATGTAGAGGAGGAAATTCCAAACGAATCAATTACAATTCTGCTAGACTCCCTCATCTACACAGTTCTGGACCACCATAACCGGCCCAACACGAGTCTCCCTGCAACTGCTACAACGACAACCTTGGAGGGGGAAACTTGTATAGTCCAAGAAGAAATTCCTTGGGATGACCGCCCGATTGAACCCCCACCGCCCACCTCAACCATGGCCCAAGAGTCGCACTCACCTTGCTTCTTGGAACCATAACACCTCGAGCTCATCTTCGAGATGCAAAGGGACAAGATGGAGCATCTCCACATACACACTCTTCTCAGCAACAAACTTGACATCCTGTTTGACGCCTTCTCGTGCATGCAAATTCAGCAGAGATGCCCAACCTGTGTGCAACCTTACGTCTTCACTCCTCACGGCGGCACTGAGGATGGCAGGTTTTAATAATTCTTTTAATGTTTAAATTTCTTAGGCTCTCTATACCTCCTCTGCAAAACATAGGATTTTTTTGTACTACTGCTCAACTTTCCTGTTTTGTGCTCTGTCCAGATTTTCTATTCAATCTTCTTATTGCATGTTTAGACAACTATGTCTCAATACTCTTCTTCCACCTTCTCTTGTTTCCAATTGTTTGGTGGAACAGGTGTTGGCTTTTATTTTTTGGCTACTAGAACAAAAAGGTGCCACCTATTTCAGTTTCCACTAGTTTGGCAGAACATTTGGCAGACTTGGAAACTTGATATGATATGTATAATCACAGTTGTTTTATGAGGAATTAGCACTTTTTTATTTACAAAAGAAATTAAATATAATATTTTATATAAAGCTCATAATAAATTTAATGTTCACTCGAATGGGGTGATGGAGGTTGGGGCCACGACATCCCCCACATGTTACCTAGTTGTCAGTGTGAAAAACAATATGCATGATAGTTATAGAAGGGCAGGGGAGGCAAATTCTAGTTTGAATGTGGGTGAATTGGCTTGTCCAGAAGACATATGAAGTTTAGGTACCTAGTTGGAGACATGATAAGTTGCATCATGGAATATTACAGGGTGTTTGGTTATTAGTCGATGCAGGAATTTCACCATTCGAGGATGTCAGTTGTAGAGGTCTAGATTTCAAGCTTGTCTGAAGGAGTAGAAGATGACACCCATGGTCTCGACCTCCCTAGTGCACTAGTGATAATAAAATTCATTACCCAAGTAGAATCCTCTATATATTTTTGGTTTTGTTCTTGTCTCTCGGCACCTTGCTTTAAAAATTATCAAGCGAGCTCTCTGGGAATTTGATCTGCTAAGGTTTGGGAGACATTTGCACTCCCCTAGGTTGTGGGTGGCAGTTTTAACTTTCCAAAATTGTATCAATAGTTTCATTGTTGCTTTCTAGAGCCTCATAGACGATTTTGTTGAACATTTCAATATATTCCCTGTCATTATGCCTTTCTTCCATCCAAGACTTAGTATAGTAACAATGACCAAAGGAAACAACCTCCTAGCTAGTGAAAAAGGGAAAAACAAGGACGAAAGGAAGTCCAAATCCTACACCTTGAAAGCGCCTATCCTTGAAGAGCCATGTTATGTTACCAGGACTGAAAAGGAAGTCCAAGCAATGACCAATTTCTTCCATACCAAGTTCCTTGAATCAATTAAGGAAATATTAGAGGAGATGGATGGAACCGTTAGAGACAAAAGACACAAATTGTCCAATGAATATATTCAAGATGCGGTTAAAGGTTGGGTTCATGACCCTGGGTTCTCAAGAACACTCGATACTAAGTTTCTTAGAATCACTGAGACAAACTGGTTGATCAAGACCCTTATTTCCTAGGTTATGGAGGAAAGAAACCCATAACAATAGGTTGTCCTCCATAAAATTGACTTGTTAAATGGGTAATTTGCAACATTTTGTAAAGCAATGTTTGGATTTGAAATTGTTGTTTCCCAAGTTCAAGATGAAAACATTGACACCATGGCACTGAAAGAGTACTTCCATAACTTTATGGGCACACAGTCCAATCCTTTTTTTTATAGAAAAGCACCCCATTCTTGTGGTGCAACTCAAGTGGAACCTATGAAAACCAAGGACCCAAACCGACAACCAATAAAATAAATTTTCTTGTATCGTGCCACTAAATATAGGATCATTTTCTTTTCATATAAATCTTATGTCATGTTTTGGGCTTTTAGCAAGAACAATTATTTCTTTTTGTACACAGAACAATAAGTTAATAAGTCAAAATGTAATGGAATCATATTCCATTTTTCAGTTATTGGAGGTTCTGGTTTCCCCTATAAGAAACCTCCACCAAAGATGTGTGTACTTCTTTTTATATATAATATAAATATCTAACTATCTTTTAGTTTTAAATGATAACAATAATAAATTTTATATTCACTAGATAATAATGTTTCACAAACATTTGCATATAAAAACTAACACTATAATAACTAAATCATATCAATTATTAGAAAAGGAGAAATCTTAGGGATCTAGATTCCCCATGTATACCCACAACATTCCCAATAAGAAGCACTAGATGTCCAACGATCTTCGAAAGATAAGAGCATTGTTAAAAAGTAACTCGACCCACATGTTTAATAAATAGTCTTCGAGCTCTACAAGGTACAGGCGTAGAAGTCAGTGATTTTGGTTTTGAAGCACGACTTCGCCTTCTTGATTTTAGCGATACTCGTGATGCAAAGAAGCAAGGTGCTATATTAATGGAGTATAGGATCCGGGCGATGTGAAGTTATTTAAATTAATGGAAGAGATCAAGGTCTCGGTGATGCGAGGTTATTTTAATTTAATGGAAGAGATCAGGGTCTAGGAAATAGTCGTGCAATTGCAGTCTGAACGATTACAGTCTAGGTGAGGAGACGGTGAGAATGATGATGATTCTAGGGTTACCAACAACAACAATAGAAATTAGGGCTTACTCAAGTACTAGGAAAACACGATGAGGGAGAGGAGGAGCTCATTTGCGTGCTCATTCAAAGGAGGAGTGAAATGAAATGATGAGGCATTTTGGGTTTCCTGGACACATGGAGTCGTTTCTCATTATATATTGTTTTTCTCAGGCAGCAGAGGCGTTTTCTGCCTGCTTGGAGATAGACTTGCAGGAAAATGATGGACGTGTAGATTGAGAAGTAGAGTGGAAGACTAGCAGACTGTGAGAGAAAATATAATGCAGTCTAGGTTAGAGGCTAGGTCAAGGTACTATGGCTAGTGCAGATTGGAAGGCTAGGTAAGAGGCGTTTATGAAGAATGGAAAGAAAGCACTAGAGGATGGCTATGGACAACTACAATAGGCCTAATAACTAAGCGGCTCTAATAACATTGTTAGACACACCAATTAGAAATAGGCCTGAATCACATTTTATTAATCATATATATATATATATTTGATGCACTAGAGGATGGCTATGGACAACTACAATAGGCCTAGTAACTAAGCGGCTCTAATAACATTGTTAAACACACCAATTAGAAATAGGCCTGAATCACATTTTATTAATCATATATATATATATATATATATATATATATGATGTGATTTTTGGATTTGTCTTTCAAGGTCCTTTTGACTCTTAATGATGGTTCATATTCCTTCAATTTGATAATCTTAATTGATTAAGTTTCCAACAAAATAACAATAATAATAAATTTATTGTTCACTACATAATAATGTTTCACTAACCTTTATACATATAAAAAAATAACATTATAATAATTAAACCATATCAATTAAAAAAAAAGAGAAATTTTAACAAAGTTTTGTAAAAAGGTATATACTAAACATTAATACATACATCTACACCCACACACACTAATATAGATTCATCTTAACTTAAAATCTTTTAAGCATTGAGAGATTTACATTTCATTTTTTTTGGAACCATCTTGATACATGATAAATTTGAAGTTGAAATGAATTTAAGTTGGTATTATACATTGAGATATAGGTCATTGTCTTTAACTTTGTTTGATAACCCTAAAAAACCATGAAGTTTCAACTTGTAGATGGTTGTTGTATATGCCCCATAAGACAAAAAGGGACATGTTAATCTATCTAAATCTATAAGCATCATATAATGCAAAAGGAGACATTGTTTTCAATATGAATCTACAAACTTTGTATTCATTTCTAGCATAAGAGATGTCCTAGAGCTATGTATAACAATTTGTGAAAAAAATATCTTATAGAGAGCTCAAAGTCATAATGGAGTTTTCTAGAAATAGAGTTGGATCATGTCACCAACAAGGTAGAAATCCAAAATAACTTACCAAACATAAGCACACATTGAATCTCAAATCATTGTGATGAGAAAGGAGGAGGGTTCTTCGTTCATAATTGTGAAGCCCTTACTCATTGCAATATGATAGTTTCAATTCCTCTCACCTTCAGAAGGAATAACTAAACAAAGGAAGTAAGAGATACCCATTTGTCGGATATAATATGTTGAATTGACACTAGAGGCATAAGCTAGAGATTTTAGCACCTCCATAATTTGAAAAATAGAATCTTGTTGGTGCAAAATAATGTTTAATATATTATTTTGATGAGGCTCATTCACTTCCACAAAACACCAAACATCCATTCCCATGCCATCGAAAAGTAGAATGTTGATAAAGCTAGAAAAAAGGCACTATGGATTTAGGCAATGAGTGACATAGTCGTATTTTTAAGATTCAAAATGTCTAACATGATTTGTTGATGTTTGAGGATGGCGTAATCAATTTGCATTTGATTCCAAAACTTGATGATAAAGTCATATCAATAGTGGGTCAAAATATTGAGATGCATAATAGAAACTACTAATAATTAAAGGTGCAAGGCAAGGATGACCAAGGTGAACAAGGTGAAAAAGGTGATGTTGGAAGCTCATGGAGAAATCCACTTGAGCAAAGATGATATGGGTAGCTAGGGAAAACAAATTACAAGAATACAATTTAAATAGGCCTTAAGGAGAACATAGGTGTGGGCTTTGCTCCACATATGTGTGTGTAGTTAATGCTATGTATGTCCTTGATGTTCAACCACTACGTTTGAGTGCTCCCATGACTACCTTAAGGAGATAAATAAATATCATTCAACAAGTCTTAAGGAAGATGGAGGTGGAATTTGATTCATTTATTTCTAAGTATGAGCCTTATTATGCATGCCTCACACATTAGTCCACAACCAAATTACTAATTACTATATATATGTGTGTGTGTGTGTGTGTGTTAAATAACAATTGCAAATACACATCATAATAAATAAATAGCAACCTCCAACAAATTGTATTGATTCTCACCAAACTTGGACCCCTTGCATGAAAGATACATAAATTTAAACTTAAAAGAGAAACTTGAGACAACTTGAACAAGGTAAGCATAAGAGGTGTTGCCAAATACAAGTGAAGAATATTTTATCTATTTATCTAGCATCACAATAGTAACTATTTAGGTTATTAGGGATATAATGGATTCATTTTTAAAGGGGACTTAAAATTAATTATCAACCTTACATAACTATTAAGGTTATTAGGGATATAATGGATTCACTTTTAAAGGAGACTTAAAATTAATTATCAACCTTCTAATAAAGTAGAAAAGCAATTTTTATAGAACTTTACATAATAATTAAGTGGTAAATGAAATAGGTGCAATTTTTCAAAAGAATTCACATAATAATCACTTGGTAAATGAAATGAATAATTAAAATATTGAGGAGTTAAGGAGATGTAAGTTCAAATATAAAAGATATTATAATGCACAACAAATTTAATAAAAATATAATTAAAATCATAATATTTAGAAATTAAAAAGAAAACAATTTCATTCTCAAAAAAATAAGGGATTTAGTTATAAAGTTACAATCACAAATCCAACACCATGATTACTTGCCTTAAACTCATATCCCATGAATCATATACAGAAAACCTCAGAACTTACTCCAACACAATTCCTCCTCAGGCCAAAAGCCCCTTTCATATTAGGATTCTCAAATTTATATAGGAACGTGGTTCAAGGAAAATGCCTTTCTGACTTCTCAAAACTCTTTATATGTTGAAGGGTCTTGAGTTTCATATGGATCATTGATCTTTCTGATTGAATGGTGGTTGGGAGTTCTAGGAGAGGATCTCACATGACCATTAAAGAATCTCAATCTTCAATGGAGTGCTAATCTTATCTTTTCATAAACTAATTTCCTCGTGTCTTAAATAAAAGAAGAAATTTGAAAATTAAAATAATATATAAATAGTTAATAATGATTAGTTCTCTTGTGATTGTGTAATAATAAAGAGTTATAATGTAAATATATGAAGGGTAGTTATTTTTCGATAATTGGATCCCTTATATTCTATTTAAGTTGAGACATTTTGGTTTAAGAGGAGCATTGAAGGAAATTACCAAAAGGAAGGGAAATGAGATTAGACCAACATAACTCCATCCTAACTTTGTATCTACCATGATATTAGTGAGGATTTGAGATGGAGATATGATAGTTGTACTGACATGCAATTGCATGCAATTGCTTAGAAAATTAGAATTGAGTTTGATAATATATCTCATTATATAATTTTCTTTGGTAATATGTGTTTACATTCATTACGTTTATTTTATATTAGACTTTTATTATCAGTTTTAGCATTATGTTTTTTGTATTTATATTTGCAATTCATTCCATGTTGTTTGATATAATTATATGTAATGTAGTTCACTCCCACCTTTAGCAAACTATTAATTTTTTTTTTTTGTAAGTTAGTTGTTGCATTGGATCCTGAAAAAAGTTACAGATGATTAAAATGTCCTAGCGTACATGGAAACAGTGCCCTTCTGGGAAACCACTGCTACCCTTAGTACAAAAAAAAAGATATTTCTTAGTCCTACTTGGAAGCAATTCGCTTTCGAGAAACCACCGATGTTGATTGTTCGAAAAATAAGGTGTGTCATGTCAATGCCACGCAGGGCAGATACTATTGTCTAGAAATACATAAAATAACAGTAAATTTTGGGCAGCCTTCCCTGGCTGCTTGTGAACAGAGTTCAACGTAAACATGGAAACAGATAAAAATTAGAAACCTTGATCGAGTCTAGGCCCGGTGTAGACACGTCGTTTTAAGAACCAAATATCAATATAGCATAGAAAAACCTCAGAAAAAGTACTCAACGCCTTGAAAAAGAGATAATTTCAGATAATAAGCCTCTTCGAGGGGGGAACCTCCTTTTACCCCACTTAAATGTTCAAGTATAAGATGCTTCCAAATGAAAATTTCTCCTTGGTATATATAGGAGACTAGGAGGTATAATTACAACTAATGAAATAAAGCCGACATAAATAAAATAACATTACTAATGTAATATGCCCCAATTAAGGGGTAATGAGCCAATATTAGGGCTTAACATGCCCCTCCCCTTGAGACAAGTTTTGTCCACAACGCTTGAGTAACTCTAGATGCTTCTGTATAAAAGACTCATCTTCCCAAGTGGAATCTTCAACCGGTAGTTTCCTCCATTTAATGATATACTCTGAAATGGATCTATTCCTCAGCTGGAGAATTCTTGTGTCAGTGATGACTTCAGGCTCCAGTATGATTTTTCCTTCCTCGTCAAGTTCTGGAAATATAGTTTGAACTGGGATCTTCTCGCCTATAACTTTCTTTAATCATGAAACATGGAAAACAAGGTGTACTCGTGAATATGTAGGCAACTCCAATTTGTATGCCATAGTACCAATCTTTTGCAACACCTTATAAGGGACATAGTACTTTGGTGATAATTTATTATCCTTGTTGGCTTGCTTGAGGGACATCTGTTTATATGGTTATAGTCTTAAAAACACGCAATCCCCTACTTAAAAAATTCTTTCACTACGATGTTGATCTGCTTGTTGTTTCATGCGATTATGTGCCATGGTTAGGTTGTCCATTAAGATTTGGAGAACTTGTTGTTGATTCTCGATGTGATCTTCCACTGCTTGAACCTTAGATTTTTCTTTTAGAGAAGAAGTGATGGAAGGAGGGTGGTATCCATAAAGTGCCATAAATGGTGTTATTTTTGTTGCAGTATGA
>ML779164.1:1039769-1050027 GCA_009831015.1 Picea engelmannii
TATCATTTCTTCCATGAAAATTGTCCAAGTGACGAGTGATTTGCGAGAACAAAGCCATCGATACCATACAAATTGATTAGGTTCTAAATATAAAGAATCAATTCGTACCTTTTGTGTATGTGGCACATTATGTAGATCAAAGAATTGCTCCATCTGAAGTATCCATGTGATTGGGTCCTTCCCATCAAACTTCCTCATATCGATCTTAGGAACGTGGTTGGTCTTCAACCCAAAGTTGGAGTTTCTACATTCTTGATTCACCTTCCTTGTGTCCTCATCATGAATTTCATGGGATGCATTTTCACTTTCAGGTGTCTTCTCTGTTACGAACGTTTTCAATACTTCCACAATCTCCTCTTTTAAACCATCCATATTTGCCTCCAACTTAGCTTCCATCTCTTGTAGTTCATCTTTTGTTACTATCTTCTTTTGTAAATCATTTATGTCCCTACACATTTCTTCACCTTCATCAACATTCCAAGTAGGATTTTTTGGAGGCTTATTTGGTGTAGAAGTTCCCTTTTTGGGTGGCATGTTGGCCAAGTATCAATTTTGAACCTTGATTTTGAGGTGGTTCTGCTAGACAATCTTTCTTCTGTTGTATCTCTCAAGTTTCGGCCCTTCTGGGTATGAAACTTTATTTTATGTAGTTCTCTGATATTTCTTCTCTGCAATTCTACAGGTCTGATCAAAATTGGATGTGCCAAGTGGAATTTATGGTAACTTCCCCACAACTTACTGATTTTTGTCCTTTCTAGGAGATCTCACTTGTATAGCGTGCCCCACACAAAATAATTGATATAAAATTCTGAAACCCGTACCAGAAATACTACAGACTATCCACTATCCAATGAAACTAGTCCCACTCAATTTGGATACTCTACGAAGAAGTTATGATTGTTTTACCTGGAACACCTTCTTGAGACTAGTCAATAGGACTAGTCAGATACCCTATCTTCCACAGGGTGTATATACAAATTTAATATGACCTAGAAGCTGAAATTTTGACCACAGATACCTTACTAAGTTTTGTGAATATCATCTAGAGTTAAGGATATGAAACATTACATAAAAAAAATTATAGTGAAAATTCCGCAATGACTCAGTTTAGGATGATTCCAGAACCCTATCTTGTACAGGTTGTATCTTTGAAAGTATAAGGCCTCAGGAGATGAAATTTTAACCCAACGTACCTTGATATGTCTACTAAATATCCTCCAATTAATTCCTTCTAAAACGTTGTAGAAAACAAGTTATAGCAAAAACTCCAAGGTGTCTCAGATGTAGCAGCGAAACCCCAAGACCTTGAGGTCTGATACAATATGTTAAGAACCAAATATCAATATAGCATAGAAAAACCTCAGAAAAAGTAATCAACACCTTGAAAAAGAGATAATTTCAGATAATAAGCCTCTTCGAGGGGGCAACCTCCTTTTACCCCACTTAAATGTTCAAGTACAAGATGATTCCAAATGAAAATGTATCCTTGGTATATATAAGAGACTAAGAGGTATAATTACAACTAATGGAATAAAGATGACATAAATAAAATAAAATTACTAATGTAATATTCCCCAATCAATGGGTAATGAGCCAATATTAGGGATTAACACATCGCACCTGTGTCTTTCCCTTATCATGGTCCGTCATTGCCTGTCGGAGGTCTTGGAGGAAGGCCATCAACTTGTCAACCTGGCTCCAGTGATCGAAGTTTCTATTCTGCACATCAAGCGTGATTGTCTTGAGCTCCCTCAGGTCTCTTTTGATGTCACGCAGGTCCTTTTGAAGGTTTCTCATGGTGTCCATGTCCGGTGCTTGGTCCCGATACCCATCGCCTAGAGAGTTAGGGGAGGCCAAGGAGGTGGAGGGGGAGAGGTCGGGAGGAGGTGGGTGGAGAGGGGGAGAAGGAGGAGGCGAAGGACGATGAGGGGGGGAGGGATGGGGAGACGCATAGCCCAACGAATTACCAAAGAGTTCGAACCACTTGACCCTACATTCGTAGGGGTTCAATAGTAGAGAGAGCCCAATGATGGGTTCAATGAGGGGTTGAGCAGGGATGGGTGCTTTGATTGGGGATAGGACGGGGATGGGCGCTTCGCTGGGGGGATGTTCAGCTACAAGAGGAGGAAGGTGAGTTGTCGCTTCCCCAAGGCCCAAGTTGGAAAAAAAATTCACCTCAGGTGGATGGTCGTGAATGGGCGCTTTAGCTGGAGAAATGGCTGGGGGAAGATCGGATTCAGAGGGATGGTTGAGGGTGGGAGGTTTTCTTACCCTGGCCTCATACCAGGTGGTGCCCCATTTAGCCTTGCCCCTAAGGCGAGGCATGCCAAATGCCAGAGTCAATCTTGGGAAGGAGTTGAGGCCCAAGATTGCAAAGCTAGGAGCCCAAGGAAGGCTGCACTAGAGGGGAGGCGAATTTTGTACAGAGCGCTTSGGAGTGGAGAGTAAGTTTCTGAGCGAATTGTGCACCGGAGAGTGAGAATACTATTACCGATACCTTCACTAAATAGTTATTTAAATAAATGTAACTTGTTCATTTTGAAGTGTACTATCACTCAAATCAATGTACTAAATCATTTTGCACTATATCATAAAAGTTAATCATATAGTGAAAACTATTATATTTAAGGCAGACATTGATTCTCTCTTTTTTTTTTTGTGTGTGTGTGTGTGTGTGTGTGTGCACCACATGTCCACTCCAAGTTGAACACATAAGGAATTACACATCTACCTCAGACTTAACAATAGGCCTCACAAATGTTGTAACTATAATTTTTTATTATTTTCAATTACTGTGAGTGTGTATGTGTGTGTGATGAGGACCTTAACCACCACCACCATCATCATATACAAAGTTGAAATAATTTATTTATGACCCATGTTGAAATATATATTTGTTATTAATATTTTTAAAATGCTATGTGTCAAGTCCATGTTGAGCGCATAAGGAATTACACATATTTCCATTAACAAATTGTCTATTGAGGTTCTATATAAAATAAATAATAATACAACTAACCCTTGGTACGATAATGAATGTAAAATTTCCATAAAAGACGTTAGGGATGCTTCCAACGTAATTACAACTCAATAAGATAAATAGATACAAAACATTAATTAAAAGAAAAAAAAGACTATATAAATAGAAAGCAAGAGAAGTTTTGGCACCTATTTAAGATAGATCCTAAGAAATTATGGAGGCAATTTCTAACTCGTAAAACTAAATAAAATAATAGGATTGGCTTGAAGGGTTATAATTTACTTGAGACAATGACCTAGAGGGGGCCAATCACTGGTGAAGAGACCAACAAGAGAGGTGACCAAAATGGAGCAGACAACAACAGATGAGAAGGAAGAGGGAGGACTTCCCCTAGGTTACCAAGGCAGGCGAGGAGGATAAAGGAAAGAGAAGGAAAGTGAAGAAAAAGGATAAGCGAGGGTGTCCTTTATTTCTAAAAGAATGCTAATGACAGAAGGCCCAAGTTGGCCCCTCAAAGGTATCATTCTAAGATGAAGATTCTACCTTAAAAATGTTTACGAATCCCCTAATGTCATGGAAAACATTCCAAACAATTCTACAAAGGATGAAGTGTTTTCTATAGAAGACATTAAGGGTCTCAAAAAGAAAATTTAAGGACATTGAAGGTTACCAAGTTGAAATATTAAAAATTGGAGGACCTATCCTCATTCCTCGCGTACATAACCTTTTCAATTTATCTATCCAACAAGGTTTCCCAAAACCTTGGACTCAAAGCCTCATTGTACCTATTTTTAAAAGTGGGGTTAAATCAATCCCTCTAATTATAAGACCATTATGATTATTCCCATTTTAGCTAAGATATATGGAAGTATTTTGGAAAAGAAGATCAATACATGGATAGAAAACAATAGAAAAAGAGATAAATATTGGGTTTTTAGGCTACCATTCAACTATAGACCACCTTGTTATGTTTAGGATCATTGCAGAGGAGTGTCGTAATAATAAAATTGATCTCCTTTGTTGTTTAGTTGATTTTAGAAAATATTTTGGCATTGTTCCCAAGACTAACTTTTGGAAAAGGTTAGAAGAGATTAAAGTCCCTTTCGAGTTAACAATTGATGCAGTAAGGTTATATAAGAAATTTATTGCCAAGTTTAGGAACATTGAGGGATGCTTAGAAGAAATTTACTGTAATATAGGAGTCAAGCAAGGTTTCCCCCTATCCCCTACCCTTTTCTGTATCTATATTGATAAGTTAGAAGATTGTTTGGAGAATGTGAGTTGTGTTAGGGACCTAACCCCTCACATATATAGAATAATCTATTTTCCATGTAATAAAGTCTGACATTAGTTAATAAGGCCTAAATATAGTTTCCATGTAATAAAGGATGACATTAGTTAGTAAGGCCTATTTAATAAATGAGAAAAAATCAATCTAAGAAGACCTAATACAAGCTTATGCTTCCAGAAAGATATTCCTCTAGAATGATCTTTAGAATATAGAATTAGTATAAATAAGAGTAGGAGGCATGAGAAAATTGGTCTTGAGAATTATTGTAATAGAGCTCTGCTCTGCTGTGTTATCACATTTGTTTGTAAATGGGGTGTTTTTCCTAAGACGTTGTCCCCTTGGTGGAAAAAATGAAGGAAAGGGGGAGAAAAACCCATAAAATGGGTTATATCCTAAGTTTTTGGATGTTCGATGGAATGGCGCGTCGTAGAAAGGAGCGCAAATATCTGGGTGGTTGATATTGGCATGCTTAGATCTATGGCCCAGAGCCCATATCAGACCTGCCTCAACATTCTACCTTTAGTGTAGGGGGAGGGGGGTCTGAGTTGGTGGTTTCCGAAGGCGGGCCCCCCACTGTCACGATGCCTCCTCATGAACTCAAACACCCCGCCCCCCCGACCTTTACCACTTACCACTATCCCCCCCCTCCGAGTAGACCACTTCCAACTTGCTCTTACCGTCGTCGCTCCTAACGCCATTTGTCCCCCCACTCCTCTCTCCCCTCTGCATGTCACATCTCCCACTCACCTTCCACCTTCCACTATCGCATTCTTTTCCTCCACTCACCTCCACGTCATATCCCTTTTCACTTCCGCCTATCATCTCCCGGCGTGTGTACTCCCTCTCACCTCCACCTAGGCGAATTTTCCCCACTATGCCTATCACCATAGTCCCTCCTCTACTTCTGCGTCACCTTCTCGGGCCATTCTACCACTGTGTCTTTACGCCTCAACGCCCACGTTTTTCTTACCGCCTGATCTTTTTCGATCACCTATCCTCCTGCCATGTTTTCCCACATGGCTACCTTGTCTCATCCCCATGCAGATCGCGCCAACCGTCTCTGCCCCCCATCATCTTTATCCGCGTCCGTCAACTAGGTCCCCTTGTAATGGTCCAACGAAGTAGTAGACAGCCAAGGGAAAACCACCACATCCTTCATATGCAAAGTTGACTTGGGCCTCCCCGATCCTGACAAAGCAGTTATTGAGGCAGGTGGTGGCGGTTGAATATCCTTTCCACCATAAATGGAAAGCCCAGGAAAGGACTGCCAGCTAGTCGACTCATCTACAGGTCTGTTCTAAAGCACGATTGTGTCTGACAAATCTCTCTTTTGACCGGAGACTGTATGCACAGTCTATCAGGAAGCATGCAGACGTAATGCCTTCAATGCAAAGAATTCAGCACGCTTATGTAGTTTTTGTTCTAAGTATATAGGAGTCATTCTCTTATTTTGTCAAGGGTCGATGGTAGAGAAAAGATCCCGATTGTAAAGTTTTAATGAACACTCTGGTTCTCTGGTTATGTATATGCATGTGAAACTTCTTGTTTAATGACAGTGAGCTTTCTTAATGCCTCTTGTTTCCCTCTGATGTTGAAAGAGTTCATGATTGACTGATTCACTTGTATTATTGTGACTGCATTATGATGAAAATTTGATTATAATGTTGTTATAATTCCTTTCAATTTATTTGATATTTAAACTCGAGAAGTTCTTATGTTTAAATTGTTCTTATTTGGGCTGCAGAAGGACTTGATGTTCTTGGCAGATCTCTACATTTTCACATTGGCAAATCTCTACATTGGAAGTTCTTGTGTTTAAATGCTGGGTTATCTGAATTCCCATCCTTATGATAAGAATGGATTCTCTTAGAAGTAACATGATTCTGCAAGAGGTCATTATATTACTCAATATCTTTACTATATCAAACTTAAAGTAAATCATTTTCACAATATATTAACCTCTAAGTAAGTTCATTAACCCTTGCAAATAGAAGTCATGGCCATGCTATTATTTATCTTGCATAATTTAAGTGATGCAGTATCTTTATGTTAGTATGGCATCTTGTTAGTCCTTGCCTTAGGCGAGGGACTATAGCAATCGGGTAGCAGTCAACTATTATTGACTTGGTATTACTTGGTCCCTTTTGTCACATTAATAGTTGTGGTTCGGAGCTCTAATTTCATGTTAATTCAATTCACCAATGTGTTTTTTTTAAATGGTTTATTATTTCAATTTTTTCAATACTGAAATTATTTATTTTATTTTTCCAATTGAAATTATGGATTTTTTGATTGGTTAATAAACCATGATTTGAATTAATTATCCATGGTATGTGCCCATTTATTTTTTGTAACTTTCAGGATTTTAAATTAATTTAAAAATAAAAAATTGTCTTCACTGACACGATCTTTTTGCTTCTACGTGTCAAACCAAACATCATACCAGTGGGTGCACACATGTTGCTACATGCAAGCTATGAGGGAAAGGCTAAATATTTCACTGGATTGTGATTCAAGCTGCTAGCTGCTCCCTGGGAGTATTGAAGTTGTAGCTCGGTGGGTGAAATTCAAGTGCTATGAACAATGTTATGTGTTCATACCAGATACCAATTTTTTTAGGTATTTCTTCCATGTGCTCATGCTCCTGATTTTATTTCAAATGATTATTTCACCCCTCCTGCTAACAATACTCAATACTAAGTGATTTTACTAAAAAATTCTCAATACTCAGTGATTTTACTGTTGAAATTACTAAGACAACTGAGAGGGGGGGGGGTGAATAAGTTGTTATTGTGCTTAAACAATTTTATGTCTATTAAAACATTATTAATATTTCTTCAATTGATCATCAATATTATACAACATATGGACAACATAAATAATGAGCATCAGTCACACATAAGATATACATAGAGACAGATTTTCACGAGGAAACCCATAAAGGGAGAAAACCTCTTCTTCTTTGAAATGATAGACAGTCTTTTAAGTTCTGTACATCATCTATAATTGAGCACCAACTCAATGTGAGGCTACTACCTCTGTTTTACAAGCTCCAACTTGTTTGAGACAACCAACTCTCTGGTTTCTCTAGCACCCACTAGAAGGAAGCACCAACTCCCTGAGTGTTCCAGCACCGACTGGATGGAAGCACCTACTTCCACTTATACAAGCACCAACTCTCTGGTTTCTCTAGCACCCACTAAAAGAAAGCACCAACTCCATGAGTGTTCCAACACCAACTGGATGGAAGCACCAACTTCCAGTTACACAGGCTCCAACCTGTATAACAGAGAACACTTGTTTTCCCTTGCACCACCCTACCACTCTTGTTTCTCTAGCTGCAACCAGATGGAAGATACAACTCCCTGTGTTCAAGCACCCACTTGAAACTCCGAGGACAACAATCCTCCCTAGCACCTCCCAACCACCCTGAAATATAAAACTTTGCTTTCTGTGAATTTATTACAATGATTGAATAGTTTTCATTTTCTTACCAGGCTTATCATTGTTCAGTTATGACACTCTGCTCTGCCTGCATCAATGTCTCCCTTCTTGCATCCTCTTCAACTTTCCAATCTTATCCTCTATCTCAGCATGCACACCTTGGATTTATCTTCTTCTCACATATATGCATCTTTGATATTTTCACTTTCTACTCTCTTCCACTATTTTGTTATATTCAACTTTTGTTCCTCATCTCTGTGTTTTCTTTCCACTGCGCATACTGTAATTTTACCTTTATACAACTCAATTCATTTTTCATTCAACACAACCACCCGCGCACAGTCACAGCGTATATCTTTTATCCACTTCCTCTTGGGTTACACCTCGAATCTTCTTGGGAAAAAATGCCTCAGCAACTGAATCGCCAATTGTCCAAGAACCATGATTTAGTTCTGCTAACTGAATCATAACTGAATAGTTAATCATAAAGATAAAAAATATCCCTTCGATCAGATGCTCAAATAACCAACACCGTTCTACAGGGTCTTGTGTTTATTTCACCATTTCGCATTTTGACCTTTCAACGTTTTAGCATTCCTGTGGTGAAGAGTCTCGACTCTTCATGTTACGATCGCTGAAAAGGATCTTAGCTTGGTGTTATCTCCTTCCTCTCACATGACCACTGACGGTGACCACAGCCTACACCAAAAGGTGTTTTTCGCATTTCAACATTTCGACATTCCTGTGGTGAAGTGTTTCGACACTCCAACTCCCAGTATCTGAAACCTACACAAAAAGGTTTTTTTTGCATTTCGGCATTTCGACATTTTGGCATTCCTGTGGTGAAGTGTTTCGACACTCCAACTCCCGGTATCCGAAACTCCGAAATGGAGTCAGATCAACGATCCAGTATTTCGGCATTTTTCATTTCGGCGTTTCGACATTTCTGTGATGAAGTGTTTCGACACTTCCAACTCTCGGTATCCGAAACTCCGAATTGGAGTCAGATCAACGGTCTGGTATTTCGGCGTTTCACATTTCGACATTTTGGCATTTCTGTGATGAAGTGTTTTGACACTTCCAACTCCTGGTATCCGAAACTCTGAAATAAAGTTTAGCTTCTGATACCCGAAATGGAGTTTAGCTTCTGATCTTGCCATGCGATCATCGTTGTGCTAATGGTCGTGATCTTTGCCATCAATAAAAAAAATGCATACTCTGCCTCTATCTAAAAACATGCCAACAATCTCCCCCTTTGGCATTGATGGAAACCCCTTGAAGAACATCCAATTATACCACTGTAGCATCTTTGAAATTACCACACTTTCTCCCCCTTTGACATCAATGTCAAAGAAGAGACACGCTCCCCCTGAGCTATTACAGTACATACTCCCCCTGTCAACTATGAGCAGCTTAGAAATACAATAGATATTCAATAAGTACTTCCCCTGACCAGGTGAACAGATTACACGAAAGAAGTTATAACCCCCAACTTTTGATGAAGATATCCAAAAGGGGTCGCTGCTAACGGCTTAGTAGAGATATCAGCTATATGTTTTGTGGAAGGAATATAATTCACCTGAACAATTCTGTTTGTAACTTGTTCTCTGAGAAAATGGTATTTTATTGGTATGTGCTTAGATTTTGAATGAAGTACAGGATTCTTAGAGAGACTGATGGAATTGGTGTTATCACAGTGAAGTGGAATGGGATTAGTATAAGTTACCTTCAAATCTGCAAGAGTTTGTATCATCCATAAAATCTGAGTGCAGCAAGTAGCAGCAATAATGTACTCTGCTTCTGTAGTTGATAAGGAAATAGATCCTTGCTTTTTACTAAGCCATGCTAATAATGAGTCACCCAGGAAGAATGCTCCTCCACTGGTGCTTTTTCTCTCATCAACACAGTTTGTCCAATCTGCATCTGAATAAGCAATTAACTGAAAATTCTAATTTTTGGGATACCACATACCATAAGTCATCACCTAGTGAGTTAAACAACAATTCATCTTCCTCCCCTAATGACGAGGGCTTACCAGCCATTTCAGAGCTTAAACAAGACTTACAAGTTCATCCAGAAAAATAGGTGATTTCTTTATATTGATAGGTTACATCTTATATATGCTCATAAGTAACTATCCCAACGCATCATTTTTACCAACCAACACCAATACGCCAACACCAATGGAAGAGATCGGGCTATCGGTGATGCGAGGTTATTTTAATTTAATGGAAGAGATCAGGGTCTGGGAAATAGTCGTCTAGGTGAGGAGACGGTGAGAATGATGATGATTCTAGGGTTACCAACAACAACAATAGAAATTAGGGTTTACTCACGTACTAGGAAAACACGATGAGGGAGAGGGGGAGCTCATTTGTGTGCTCATTCAGAGACCGAGCAAAATGAAACGATGAGGCATTTAGGGTTTCCTGGACACATGGAGTCGTTTCTTATTATATATTGTTCTTCTCAGGCAGCAGAGGCGTTTATGCAGAATGGAAAGAAATCACTAGAGGATGGCTATGGACAACTACAATAGGCCT
>ML779164.1:1056443-1073955 GCA_009831015.1 Picea engelmannii
AAGTCTTAGAGCACCGTGGCTCCAGGAGTTCCAACTGCCCTCAAAGGTTTCCAAGCAGCATCTTCCCGAGATACTCTTTGTAGCCAACATTTTAACTTTTATCAACATCATCTCATCTGCATCAACCACATGCAGTTATCATGCGAGAACATACAAGAATTCATTTAGGAATTCCAATTAATTCAAAAGGAAATTCAACTTTTATTCCCAAAACATGACATCCTATTTCATGATTGATCTTGGCTGTTGCCACATTATGAATGCAGTCATCCTTGTGATTTTTCCACAGGCACAAAACTGCCTACAATTTTCCTGCAGGACTAAAACTTGCATACTACAAACAAATTGTCGGTATTTTCTGTACATCATAATTCAACATGTACAACATCTTATGCAATAATCTTAGAATTTATGCACCTCGTAATTCAATCACAATTACCAAACAACTTGACCAATATAATGACTCGTCATTCTATGCATATGCATGTCCACAGTTAACAACAGTAAGTTCATTATTTCAATTTTCTGAACATAAAATTTTATGTAGTCTCCATTCTTGTGACTACCTGGCTTGTAACTTTCCTGTTGCAGTGTTTAACAGTTCCTAAAATGTTCTCAATTTCAGGGGTTAGCAACATTTCATCCATCAACATAATTATTTTCCTGCAATAATATATATGCATGTACTTACCAAACATATTCAACCATTGCACTTAGTATGCAATTATATCACTTATTATGCATGAGTGTGATTCTCAATGCATTCTTATTCAGTGCACCTTGCATTGAATTACATAATGCTCTCTATCTCAATCATGTATCTCACCATCCATGGGTTGGAATTCTGGCCAACGTGTTGCCACATTCTCCATACACTTCCTATTATCTTTCCAATTAATTTGATGCCTTCCTTTCCGACCTGAACACTACACCACAAATATAATTCTACTGTATTCATTAGTGTTAGCAAAAAGGTAGAAGCCCAAATTTATTCAAAAGTAGGAAGCTTCTGGTACCTGGTGTGGCTCATAATCTTTCCATATATGTACCTTGCCATATCCAACCATGTCCTGGTCTCATACATGACTAGCTTTCTTACATTCATTCTTGTAACAAGTTCTTATCTTTTAATTCTTTGGTGCATTCAGAAGCTAAAAAGATTTGAATTAACATAGGCCTACAACCTTTACCGCATCCGGTGGTATGCATTCAAGTAATATAATCATGTGATTTAATAACATAGCTCTGGCTAAGGAAATTCTTACCATAATTTCCTTTCAAAAATTATGCAAAAAGAGTGATAAAACTCATACCTGCATGACTGCCATTAAAAATTATACTACCTCAATATCTGATAGTAGTAGAATCTTTCATGCTTCTTTTATCAGACTTATAACCAACTCTTCATCTCTTTGTTTCTTCCTTCATGAGGTAGCAAAATTACCAACAACACCTGTGACATGCAAGCATTCTTTCCTTGGGCTGGCCAACCAAGCCATAACATACTTACTGCCACAAATTGCAGCAACTTCTTTCTCCCTATGACCCTTTTTCTTGCGGATCCCAGAAGCATTTAATTCTTCCAGGATTCCTACAAGTTTCTCCTACATGGCCACTATCTATGACTACGCACCTATCCAAAAAGGCGTTTCAGGATTTCACGTATCGGGTGTTTCGATATGAGTCACCCTCGACTCTCTCTATCCCCAAAATATGAAACAAGAGTCTAGCGTGTCCTAGTTCTTCCTTTAACTTCCACCGGTGTGACCTCTAGTGAAATTCAAGGATTAGCTCTCCTCCTTTCTCCCGAGGTCCGAACTCCCGAACCCCTATTGCCTCAGATCAAAGGTCCACAGCTTTTCGGGTTCGACGGTCCCGGTCAATTCCTCACGAATCGACAATTCACATTTCGGGGTTTCGAAAAATAGTTTCCCCTACTTTTCTTCCGGTCTCTAGTTTTCCGAAATCTACGTGAGTCAAATCCAACAACTCAAAGCTCCTCGTAATCCAACGGTGTGGATCCTTTTTCTCGTGAAACGGGACTTCACGGTTCACGAAATTATAAAGCAGTTCTCTTCCCTCTTTCAACTTCCATCTTCATGAAATTCAAGTGTGTCAGATCAACTGTTGACACTCACCGTGATTCAATGGTCTAGATCTTTCCTCGTGAATCGTAAGTTTGCGTTTCAGGATTTTTGAGAACAACTTCCTTTGTTCTCCCAACTTTCGATTCTCCGAATTCTCGATGAAAGGAATCAACGGTTCGATCTTCCCTGAGATCGACGGTTCAATACCTCCCGTGAGACTTCGAGTACTGAATAACTCTTAGCGTTATCTTCCTCGCATTTGGCTGGATCCGACGGCTCATGGGTTTTTGGCACTTCTTCCTGGAAGAACTCCACCATCTGATTCTATCCTTGTTAATCTCTTTTCGCGATTCAATACTTGGAGTGACCAAGAATTTGGCCTGCGCTCCAAGTTCACGATCCCTGAATTTACGAAAGCATCCAATGGTTCAAACCAATCACGATCAACGACCCACTTTATTCTGGATCCTAGAGTGGCGAGTTTCTCCATCCACTAACTACCTTCCAACTTCTATCTATCTTACAGTTCCCCGCGATTTCGCGAGTTCTCCACGGAGAATTCTGACCATTCTTTCAAAATCTAAATGACTTCTTTCCAAATATCTTGGCATCAATTCTTCTAGAATTGACTTCCTCCCTAACTTGAAGGATTTCAAATAATTCGAAGGCTTCGATGGTGTTTTCCCTTCCGAACTTCGGTTAGTGAAAATTTAACTTCACCTTACAGCGCACTTGCGCTCGGCGTGTGAACTTGCTCTGTTTCTCTCAAAGCTTTTAACTTAATCAGTCTCAAAAGGACTTGACCCTTCAGTGATTTCCAAAAGACTTTCTAGTGTCTTCCTGGCACCCTCTACGCTCGTCTCCTGTAGTCTTTCGAACTTAAAACAAGTTCCCTCTATAAGAACTCCTTGCACTGGATATGCGCAATATTCATACCAAAAGTTCCACACTATCTCTTCTGAGATTCATTTTCTGAACTGGAAGAATTATGTGTCTCTTCCATTTCTTTGCACTTTGTGGCAATTCAAATCAGTTCTGGCACTCGTCAACCTTCTGCAATACAAATGCGCAAACGATTAGAATTTCTCAGGCCTTTGTTTCTTGACAATTCCTCATCTTTCATAACAATCGATGTTAAGAAAATCTTTCAATTTCACGACTTTTCCGAGCTCTGCTCGGCTCTGCAATTTTCGGGTTATCGAAACTTTCGTTTTCAGCACTTCGTGATTTCAGGACTTCGGGTTTCGGTCCATGAAGATCCCACAGTTAGATATTTGTAACCAGAGTGACCCTTTTGCAACTCGCGATCTCGCGAGTTCGTGAGTCGAAGACCCTCAACTCATTTCCTCTAACCGCCAATACCCGAGATGTGACACGGATATGGCTCCCTCCTCGCTAGCGTCTGCTACGCATGACCGTAGTCTAGGGCTAAGTGCTTGCACCCTTCGCTATTTGCACCTTCGTGATTTGTGGCATCCAACCCTGGTGCCTCCATTTCACGAAACCCCGAGAAGCGATGTTGACTTTTCTCCTCTCGTTCTCGCTACTTCGCGACTTCACGAGTTTCAATGTCGAGCTCCCATGCCCTTATCTCGTGAGTCCCCGAAATCATGAATTACTTTATTCTCCGGGCCCACAGCACAGCTGTCGCCCTTCACCACCGTGGCATGTGGTACGTTCAGGAGGGTCCACGTCTCTTTTAATGACGTCATCGGGTCCCACCACTCTCGCTTGTCTCCTCGACCCAGTGGCATGTGGTACATATCCATGTGTCCACGTCCATTCCTAGAAAAATCCAACGGTCAAATCTTTCTCAGATCTACGACGCAGATCCTTTCGGCGTTTTGGGCTTCCAAACACCGATGCGCTCTAACTCCTGTTATCCCTCCGGGCTAGACTCGTGGTTCACATGACCTCCCCTTATATGACCACAGTCATACCTCCTATCGAGGTTTCAGACTTTCCAATATTGAAACACATATGTCCTCAGGATTCGTGATTCCCCGAACCCCGATTTCCCGATGGATGACTCTCCTTCCAGAACTTTCCCGACTGCCTTGATCTCGGCCACGCGTTCCCAAGAGTGGACGGTCCTCGCCACTTCTCTCTATTTCGTGATTTCAAATGCTCCGAGTGCCTTGTCTTTAGGATTCGCGAAACGTCGAACCTCGATATGCCGATGGGCTCCCAATCTCGCCCATGTGTCCCAACTGACGGATGACTCAGATCCAATCTCTGGATTTCGCAACTTGCGATTCCCCGATGATAAAGTTCTATGTCAACTCAAAACCCCGGTAGCCGATATACCGATGGGTCGCTCGATCTCCGCCACATGTCCCAACTGTTGGATGGCTCGGATCAAATCTCGGGACTTCGTCTGGTGCAAGGTCAAAAAACACTCACCTATGTGAGTCCGGGTGTCTGGATCTCCGAATTGGACGATCGCGCGACATGCGTCCTTCCTTATACGGACGGCTCAGATTTCCTCTCGCTATTTCGGAACTTGAAATGTCCCAACCTTCTCGACCTCGAGAACTCCGTTATCCCGAACGTCGATATCCCGATAAGCCAACTCCTTTCGGGACTTTCACCCTCCTGTTCACGAAGCTTTAAAACTCCGTGCAACTCTCTACCGATCCGACGACCGTCGGGTAATTTTATCAAGATCTGACGACTCACAAGGGTTCGCCTTCCCTCCTGAACAGATCTTAGAGCTTCCACACCACCGGTGTGGAGTCCTCTCTCCCTGTGGACTCATACCACAATGGTTGCGGTTTCATAACGTCTCTATACCTCCTGAGCTTTTAAAACACGTCAAGTAACTCCTTGACATTTTGGAGTAAACCAGGGTCCAAAATTGACCTTCCAGACCCAATTTCCCCGCGCATTCTCGGTCCAAAGACCACTCCACTGGCCCATCTAGGCTCAGTGTCGAAACCTTGGCTCTAATACCAAGTTGTAGCACACCTTTCTGCTACTTTGTTTAATCGCTCTGATACCAAACTGTAGCACACCTTTTCTTCTACTTTGTTTAATCGCTCTGATACCAAACTGTAGCACACCTTTTCTTCTACTTTGTTTAATATCTCTGATACCAAACTGTAGCACACCTTTCTGCTACTTTTTTTAATCACTCTGATACTAAACTGTAGCACCCCTTTCACTCGGCTACCAAGGTTACTATAACACCACTCTGGTAGATAACCCAAAATAACTGTAGGGCACCTTGGCTACCGTGTACGTGTTACTACGCATAATAACACATTCTCATTCATAATTAATCGCATGCATTTAAGAAAAGAAATACATTTAAGCTCAGAGTAAGCATAAGAATCATTTTTAACATAAATAATCGATGGCAAATACATTAATCCAAATGCACAACATAATGCATGATAATTATACACAGAGATACAAAACATAATTAAAGCATCATCTGGTACTTTTCTGTAAAACATTGGTAGATTCCACCAACTAAGTGCAGGCCTTCCACGAACCTCCCCTGAGTTGGGACTAAGCTCCACCCCAAGGCAAGGAAATCTAGGCTAGGCTGAGGTTATAGGGAAAACAACACACAACCACAAGGAAGGGATTCTCTCCAAGGAACCTCCCATGCTCACTGCCCACAGACCCTCATTCCCAACATGCATGTTCCACCCCAAGAGTATACACCTTCTCTGTCACCTGGACAGTACTTCGGCTGCTAATCTCCCTCGCCTTGGGTTATAGGAATAGGTCAGACCGGAAGTCTCCGAGCTCTGTGGCAGCTGCAGGGTTCCTTCCAGGAGTCCTCTCCTTCCTTCGCTCACTCTCTCACCTGGAGAGAATCGCTCTCAAGCCAACAACCTGTTCTTCCAACCTCAATCACCTCTCTCACTTGGAGAGAGCGTTGCACTACTGGACAACAAGACCCCACTCAGTCCAGCACTGCGTGGTCACAACAACTCATGGGGAAAACAGACACGGGATTCCCAACAGGTTCAACAATGGCTGGTCACTTCTATTTCCCAATCTACCAGCATAGAATAGACTCACGCTCTGGTTGTCCAAGATGTGTGACAAACAATCCACGCAGGGTCAACACAGGTTCGAACTATTCAGACAGGGGTGGTACCGGCTATATCAGAAGTCAACCCAGGCTTTTCAGATTTCAGGGATGCACCCGGGTATTCTTTTGCAGAGGTTCGATCGTTTACCTTCAGACCGTCAGGTCGAATGGAGGAGAATCCCTCTCACAGCTCCTCCTGGCCGTTTTATTTGCATGCACCAGGGCTGACACTTGCCACCCTTGGAACTGCATGTGTTCCACCAGCACGCATCACCCTTGTACATCCTCTCTTGCCAAAAATTAGGATAAAACATAAATGCACATGTCTCTTTGGGATAATATTAAAATATTATTCCCAGGCTTAAGCCCCCTAGGCTTAGCCCCCAGGCTCAACACTTATCCCCTTTCCCACCTTCCAGCCCCTAATTCCTTTCCCACCTTATGGATGCTTAGTCCCCCTTCACTCATTCATCGTGGTCAGTATGCACATGGCAGTGTTTATGTTTTATTAATTGTTCTGCATGATTACATATACAACAACAGGCTCCTGGCCTTCAACACTCAGGCTCCCTGGCCTAACAACACATAAGCCTCCAGCTTATACAAACTTGGCTCACCAGCCTATAAAACATAATTACAATTCCTTTCAAAACATGGTTTACAATGGGGCTCAGCCTTGGGGACACTACATCCATAGGGGTTCAATACGGGAGAGAGCCCAGTGATGGGGTCAATGAGGGGCTGAGCAGGAATGGGCGCTTCGATTGGGGCTAGGGCGGGGATGAGAACTTTACCGAGGGGATGTTCAACTACAAGAGGAGGAAGGTGAGTTTTCGCTTCCTCAAGGCCCAAGTCGGGAAAAAAATTCGCCTCAGGTGGATGGTCGTGAATGGGCGCTTCAGCTGGAGGAATGGTTGGGGGAAGCTTGGACTCAGAGGGATGGTTGGGGGTGGGCGGTTTTCTTCCCCTGTCCTCATACCAGGTGGTGCCCCATTTAGCCCTGCCCATGAGGTGAGGCATGCCAAATGCCAGAGCCAATCTTGTGAAGGAGCTGAGGCCCAAGATTGCGGAGCTGGGAGCCCAAAGAAGGTTGCACCAGAGGGGAGGTGAATTGTGCACAGAGAGTTTCGGAGCGGAGAGTAAGTTTCTGAGCGAATTGTGCATCGAAAAGTGAGCATATTATTACCGATACCTTCACTAAATAGTTATTTAAATAAATGTAACTTGTTCATTTTGAAGTGTACTATCACTCAAATCAATGTACTAAATCATTTTGCACTATATCATAAAAGTTAATCATACAGTGAAAAATATTTTATTTAAGGCAGACATTGATTCTGTGTGTGTGTGTGTGTGTGCGCGCGCGCGTGCATGCAACATGTCCACTCCAAGTTGAACACATAAGGAATTACACATCTACCTCAGAATTAACAATAGGCCTCACAAATGTTGTAACTATAATTTTTTTTTATTTTCAATTACTGTGTGTGTGTGTGTGTGTGTGTGATGAGGACCTTAACCACCACCACCATCATCATATACAAAGTTGAAATATTTTATTTATGACCCATGTTGAAATATCTATTTGTTATTAATATTTTTAAAATGCTACATGTCAAGTCCATGTTGAGTGCAAAAGGAATTACACATATTTCCATTAACAAATTATCTATTGAGGTGCTATATATAAAAAAAAAGATACAACTAACCCTTGCTACGATAATGAATGTAAAATTGCCAGAAAAGAGGTTAGGGATGCTTCCAACGTCATTACAAATTGATAAGATAAATAGATACAAAACATTGATTAAAAGGGAAAAAAAGACTATATAAATAGAAAGCAAGATAAGTTTTTGCACCTATTTAAGATAGATCCTAAGAAATTATGGAGGCAAATTCTAACTCGTAAAACTACAAAAGTATATAGGAGGCATTCTCTTATTTTGTTAAGGGTCGATGGTAGAGAAAAGCTCTCGATTGTAAAGTTTTCATGAACACTCTGGTTCTCTGGTTATGTATATGTATGTGAAACTTCTTGTTTAATGACAATGAGTTTTCTTACTCCCTCTTGTTTCCCTCTGATGTTGAAAGAGTTCATGATTAACTATTTCACTTGAATTATTGTGGCTGCATTATGATGAAATTTTGATTATAGTGTTGTTATAATTCTGTAAGTTAGCTAGAGAGGTAGTGGGGGGGCCCAGAGGGCCCATAGTGATAATAGTGGAGGTCATTCAATGTAAGGTGGACTAGGTCCACTATATTATTAAAGAAGACCGACTATGGTAGTTAGATATAATAAATGGGTAATTAGATATAATAAATGTAAGAGGACTTCTTAGAAGGTTCTACTTCTAGAAGATTCCTCCTCTAGAATGTTCTTGGGTGATGGTAGCACTATATAAAGGGGTTCAAGAAATGTAATGAGACATGAAGAGAAGTATTGTATTTGGAGTGGTATCTCAATAAGAGGATGCCCCCTCCAAGATGCAAGTGAACAGGAGATGATCCCTTCCATAATATGATCCATTGTATGGTGTTGCCCTACCCTAAGGGTTTGATAGTAATAAAGAAGATTTTTCATATTGTTATTATATATATATTGTGGTGATTTTGTATTCATGTTATTAACAAGTGGTATCAGATCACTTTCCTTGGGCAGACATTGTGGGCAAATATTTTTTATTTTTGCAGATTTTTTTTTCGGAGAAGAAAAAAGAGGGCCACGACATTCCCGACCTTTTTGGTATAATTCTATGAAAAATTTGTAGAAACAGGTTGTATATTTGAGTTCCTCTCAGAAAAACACCCAATTTGAAAAACAAAATCGTCCAAAACGGAGTACGGAAGGTCAAGATATTGAAGTTTTAAAATCTGTAATTTTTCAGGGTTTTTTCCGCGGACGGCGGTGCGATTTGTTTTTATTTCTGTAGAATTTGGAGGCCAAATTTTCTCAAACAAATTACATATCTGAGTTCCTCTCACAATTTCACCGAATTAAAAAAAAACAATTAGCTGAAACGGAGTCCGGGAAGTGAAGTTATGAGCATTTTAACTTCAACAGTTTTTTAGGATTTTTCCAGAAAAAAACGCGATTTTTTGCCGTAACTTATTGGGTGAGTTCATGGGATGCTTAGATGGCTATTTCTTCTCAAAACCTGAAAGAAATTCTTGAATCGTTCAAAGCCCAATTGCTTCACACATTGGATGACAGATTGGATGCATTTGTACATGGCCTCACAGACAACCTCACAGACAACCTCATAGACGGCCTCAATGATAGTTTTCGTAGTATTCAAGATTCATTGAATAACATGTAGGAGAGATTTCTTACGGAGGGCCTCAGGGATGAATATAATCAAGAAATATATGTTTGGTATGATTTTGAGGCAGATTGTGATGATTGGTACATGGATAGTTGTCATTTATGGGATGACAACCACTTTCATATTTTATTTGATGACTCTACTCCACCTTCTGTAGAGAACATCAATGTCCCACATCAGGAGCTAGTTACCAGCGTTCGGTCTACATATTCTACAGTGGTATTATTCATTCCACATTCTGCTATGACCCTTTTCCACTATATGGATGGATCTTCTTATTTGGATCCACATGATAGGTGTCAGTCTTTGGAGCATCATTTGGAGTTGGTTATTGGGTTCCAAAATCTTCCACGGGGAGTTCACATGAGCACTTGGACATGGGACCCGGGCTTACAATGGTGGTTGGACTACTTCAGCATGGTGGATTTCCTTTCTACATGGGACCTTGGTTCTTCATTCTTCTTCAGCATTATGGTCCATAATTATCCATGGGACCCTTGTATATTGTTGTACATCAAGCGTTGAGGACAACGCTTTCATAAGGGGGATGGAATGTAAGGTAGCTAGAGAGGTAGTGGGGGGGCCCAAAGGGCCCATAGTGATAATAGTGGAGTTCATTCAATGTAAGGTGGACTAGGTACACTATATTATTAAATAAGGCCCACTATGGTAGTTAGATATAATAAATGGGTAATTAGATATAATAAATGTAAGAGGACTTCTTAGAAGGTTTTTTTTCTAGAAGATTCCTCCTCTAGAATGTTCTTAGGTGATGGTAGCACTATATAAAGGGGTTCAAGCAATGTAATTAAATATAAATAGAACTATTGTATTTGAAGTGGTAGCTTAATAGGAGGATTCCCCCTCGAAGAGGCAAGTGAACAGGAGAGGATCCCTTCCATAATAGGATCCATTGTACGGTGTTGCCCTACCTCAAGGGTTTGGTAATAATAAAGTGTGGTTTCTTCTATCTTTCTCTGTGGATCTATTGTGTATTCAATATTTATGGTTATTATATTGGTAGATCTATTCAGGTTCTTAACAAATTCCTTTCAATTTTTTTGATATTTAAACTCGAGAAGTTCTTGTGTTTAAATTGTTCTTCTTCGGGTTGCAGAAGGACTTGATGTCCTTATAATAAGAATGGATTCTCTTAGAAGTAACATGATTCTGCAAGATGTAATTATATTACTTAGTATCTTTACTATATCAAACTTAAAGTAAATCATTTTCACAATATATTAACCTCTAAGTAAGTTCATTAACCCTTGCAAATAGAATTCATGGCCATGCTATTATCTATCTTGCATAATTTAAGTGATGTAGTATCTTTATGTTAGTATGGCATCTTGTTAGTCCCTGCCTCACGGGAGAGACTATAGCAACTAGGTAGCGGTCAACTATTGTTGACCTGGTATTACTTGGTCCCTTTTGTCGCATTAATATGTGTGGTTTGGAGCTCTGATTTCATGTTAATTCAATTCACAAATGTGTTTTTTTTTTTTTAAGTGGTTTATTATTTTAATTTTTTTAATAATGAAATTATTTATTTTATTTTTTCAAATGAAATTATGGATTTTTTGATTGGTTAATAAATCATGATTTGACTTAATTATCCATGGTATGTGCCCATTTATTTTTTATAACTTTCAGGACTTTAAATTAATTTAAAAATAAAAAATTGTTTTAATTAATTTAAATTATTTTTTGTAACTCTCTGTTTCTAAGTGTCAAGCCAAACATCATACCAGTCGGTGCACACATGTTGCGACATGCAATCTATGAGGGCAAGGCTAAATATTTAGTTGGATTGTGATTCAAGATGCTAGCTGCTCCCTGGGAGTATTGAAGTTGTAGCTCGGTGGACGAAATTCAAGCGCTATGAACAACCCTATGTGTTCATACCATATCCTGATTTTATTTCAAATGATTATATCGCCCCTCCTGCTAACAATACTCAATACTCAATGATGTTACTAAGAAATTCTCAATATTCAGTGATTTTACTTCTATTGCTAACAATACTCTGTGATTTTTTATTTCATAGTATACCAAAAAGAGAATAACCCTCATTATTTTTAATTGTATCTGTGTTCTGATTTCATGGTAGACAAAAATGGTAGACAAAAAAGAAATTATTTTTAATTGTATATGTGTTATGATTTCATGGTAGACCAAAAAAATATATTGTTACAGTGTCTTTAAAAATATTGTTACAGTGTCTATTTGGTGTTTGTTTTCTTGCTGGAATTCATTGCACTGACTCAATTGACTGGATGATATTGTCTTTTTTAGTTGGTAGATAGATGCATCATGTGATGGGAAAACGGATTAGTAATATTGTAATATAGGATTGAAAATATAAACATACATGTTTGATAACAAATTATTCTCTTACAGTGTTGGGTTTTATTTATATTTAATGCAATTAGTTGGGACGGTTATAACCAAAAATGAATGGAGAAAAAAAAAATGGCCATTCCAGGAAGAGTGGCATTGAAAGAAAAATATATCACTGAACTACGTTCCTTATAACAAATTATTTATGTCAATTTTCATGTCCTAGAGTAATGGGGGTTTTATTTAAATTCAATGTAATTACAATATTGGATTCTGCTCTTTCATGCATTCTTGTTCCTCCTGTAGTAATTAAGTCTAGTAAGGTAGAATCAATCTCGATTACACATGCACACAATAGGATGGATGTTTCCACGCTAGTTCAGTATTACCAGGAAAGGAGACTTTCCTTCCTTAGCGAGAGCCAAGAGGCAAGTCGAATTCTGTACGGTCAATCCATCAGACGAGGGGCGTAGGAAAAGGCATCATAGTTAGAGGCAGAGGCACCATCTACCACTCATCCACCAATATTTCGTCTAACAACCCTTCCAGGTTAAAAAAATTTCCCTCTCGCCAGACAAATTGGGAATAAATTGCAGTGCTAATTTGATTGATTACGGGTCCTTCTTCCTATCTGATCCGTGATGAACGAACTCAGCTGGCTCCATCATAAAAGGAAGGCCAAGATGCAAAGCATGCGTAGGTTTTTCAAAGTTTTCATTTAGTGTTTGGGTAACCATAAGCTTTAGCAGCATGCTCTGCTCTCACAGTGGTATTCTATTTTTAGTCTTAGTTTCATGGTTTCTAGTCTCTCTTTTTACAGATATATTCTATCAAATATATAGTCTTAAGGTCTATGTCTCTCCATTTAGAATAGCAATGTTCTACTCTCGAAAAAGACTAGAAGAATTTAAAAATACAATAGTTTCTTAAAAATAAATACCCGCTTTAGGTGCTTGTAGAATATGTCACTTTCCTCTGCTCTCTTGATTTATCTGTTACACTCTAGCATGAGTGTCGAGCTCTAGGTGACGGAATAACCAAACAAGGAAGAAACCCCAACCAAAGGAGAAATGCATAAAAAAACACAAGGAAGAAGCCCCAACCAAAAGAGAAATGCATAGACAAACACTTATTGACAATGTGATTTCTATATATTGATAAGTTACATCTTATATATGCTCATAAGTAACTATATGTAGAAACAAAACGTAAATTGCGCTACTGGTATAGTTAAATATAAATGTAAAGTGATAATGATGGTACCGTTAACTATTCAAGCATATACAGTTTAATTCCCCAAAAAAATTCAAGCATATACTATTTTTTTTTTATAATTGAACTTTTTTTTATAATTGAACTTTTCACTTTATATTTATGCACTGATATTCTTTTAAACTTACCCACAAATAGCACGCTCGTTCGGACATCCAAACAACAAAATCGAAGGTTATTTAAAGGTACACTTCACCAACTACCATCAAATATAGATAAGTGTGGAGTCGTGAATTCAACAAAAATATAACTCTCTTTACAATTTCGAAACTGTGCATTACAAAATGTAGTTTATTCACTTTTTATTAGCACGGGGATTTTATTTTTCATTTTGAATAAGGCGCAAGAATTGACAATTTCTTAAGAAAAAAGCGTTTATACACTGCCACAACATCTTTAATGTAATTAAGGTATTATTAGTTTTAACTAAAATATCGGAGAATTAAAAATGAAAGTTTATTCAAACAATTTACAAATTAAAAAACAATTACAAACAAGGTTACTAGGTAGCATATATCTATCGAATATAATAATGAAATTATTGTTTAATGAGATAGAGAGAGAAGGAGCAGGTATGAAATGATTAGATGACATAAATATTTATTACAATAACATTGGGGGAGTGAAGGTACCAATAAGACTTCAAAATCTTTGGCCAATAGGATCTCAGATAAATGAGAATTGAAATTTAAAATAAATCATTATTTTTCAAAACTTTAGATAAAGAGCTATATATTTTTTGGTCAACCATAAACTAATAGAAAATAAAGCCTAACTCAAAGCTATTATACCATGCCTATTGACAGTTATAATAAGATAAATAACAGCTAAGTTATAAGTATGAGCTAAAAACAATAACATATGTGAAAAAAAAGACACATATAAGTTGGTAGTGTATCTATAGAATTAGAAATAATAGTTGTTAGTGCAAAGAAGAAATATGCAGTCGATTTAAAATTTAAAATATTGATATTCTATTTTTGTACGTATATGGTATTGGTATTCTATTTTTGTATGTATAATATTGATATTAATATATGTCAACTAAATATAATATTTTCCCCGGATGGAGTGCCACACATCTTAGATGATGCCATGCGGTCCAAGTTATTTATGAGGTCTCCCACTACCCTAGTTATCAATTTTTGGATGGATGACATAATTTATTGCGCTCATGGGTAGGTTAGACAGCTCCCTCACGTAGGTTTAATGGAGCTCTTAGTGTGCCATGGCGGAGGGATGATGATGGGTACGGGAGGAGTGTGCAAGGTCACCTCAGCTTCCCCGACACTCCTCCATTTCATCCAGGTTGGTTATGACTCATTTCATTCAGCTCTATTTTTTCATTTGTGCTTTTCTCTGCTCAATATTCCATCCCTACATGCTCTTCTGCTAAGTTTTGTCTGGATTTCCTTCTCTGCCATGCCCTGTGAGCGTGGAAATCCCAAGAGGGGTCCCTCTTAGTATTGCTATGCAGCCAGGCAGAGACGCCTTCACAAGCTAGCACAAGCTTCTTTGACCACTTTGATTCGAGGGAATAAGGAGCCGAATTTTCCATGCATAGCCTATGTAGAGGAGGAAATTCCAAAAGAACCAATTATAGTTCCGCTAGACTCCCTCGTCTACACAGTTCCGGACCACCATAACCGGCCCAACACCAGTCTCCATGCAACTGCTACAACGACAACCTTGGAGAGGGCAACTTGTATAGTTCAAGAAGAAATTCCATGGGATGACCACCTGGTTGAGCTTCCACCGCTCACCTAAGTCATGGCCCGAGAGTCACACTCACCTTGCTTCCTGGCGCCATAACATATGGAGCTCATCTTCGAGATGCAGAGGGACATGATGGAGCAGCTCCACAGGCACACTCTTCTCGACAATAGACTTGACATCCAGTTTTATTCCTTCTCGTGCACGCAAAGTCAATAGAATTACCCAACCTGTGTGCAATCTTACATCTTCACTCCTCACGATGACACTCAGGATGGCATGTTTTAATATCTCTTTCAATGTTTAAATCTCTTAGGCTCTCTGCACCTCCTCTGCAAAACATAGGATTTTTTTGTACTACTGTTCAACTTTCCTGTTTTGTGATCTGTCCAGATTTTTTATTAAGTTTTCGTGTTGCATGTTTAGACAACTTTGTCTCAATACTCTTCTGCCACCTGCTCCGGTTTCCAATTGTTTGGCGGAACAGGTGGTGGCTTTTTTGTTTTGGCTACTAGAACAAAAGGGTGCCACCTATTTCGGTTTCCACTAGTTTGGTAGAACAAGTGGCAGACCCGGGAACTTGATATGATATGTACAATCACAGTTGTTTTATGAGGAATTAACACATTTTTATTTAGAAAAAAAAAACTAAATATAATATTTTATATAAAGCTCATAATAAATTTAATGTTCACTCGAATGGGGTGATGGAGGTTGGGGCCATGACACCGCCCATGTGTTACCTAGTTGTCAGTGTGCAAAACAATATGCATGGTAGTAATAGAAGGGCATGGGAGGCAAATTCTAGTTTGAATGTGGGTGAATTGGCTTGTCCCGATGACATATGAAGTTCAGGTAACTAGTTGGAGACATGATATGTTGCATCATGGAATATTACACGGTGTTTGGTTATTAGTAGATGCGGGAATTTCACCATTCGAGGATGTCAGTTGTAGAGGTCTATATTTCAGGCTTGTTTGGAAGAGTAGAAGATGGCACCCATGGTCTCGACCTCCCTAGTGCACTAGTGGATAATAAAATTCATTAACCAAGTACCCTCCTTTGTATATTTTTGGTTTTGTTCTTATCTCTGGGCAACTTGCTTTAAAAAATTATCAAGCGAGCTCTCTGGGAATTCGATCTGCTAAGGTTTGGGAGACATTTGTGCTCCCCTAGGTTGTGGGTGGAGGTTTTAACTTTCCAAAATTGTCTCAATAGTTTCAGTGTTTCTTTCTAGAGCCTCATAGACGGTTTTGTTGAACATTTCAATATATTCCCGGTCATTGTGCCTTTCTTCCATCCCAGAATTAGTATAGTAATAATGAATAAAGGAAATAACCTCCTAGCTAGTGAAAAAGGGAAAAACCAGGACGAAAGGAAGTCCAAGCAATGACTAATTTCTTCCATACCAAGTTCCTTGAATCAATTAAGGAAAAATTAGAGGAGATGGAAGGAACCATTAGAGAGAAAATACATAAATTGTCTAATGAATAGATTCAAGATGAGGTTGAAGGTTGGGTTCATGACTCTGGGTTCTCAAGAACACTGGATACTAAGTTTTTTAGAATCACTGAGACAAATTGGTTGATCAAGGCCCTTATTTCCTAGGTTATGGAGGAAAGTAACCCATAACAATAGGTTGTCCTCCATAAAATTGACCTGCTAGATAGGTAATTTACAACATTTTGTAAAACAATGTTTGGGTTTAAAATTGTGGTTTCTCAGTTCAAAATGAAAATATTGACACCATGACACTGAAAGAATACTTCCCTAGCTATGTGGGCACACATTCCAATTCTATTTTTTTTTTTTTTTATAAAAATACACTCCATTCTTTTGGTGCAACTCAAGAGGAACCGATGAAAACCAAGGACCCAAACTACCAACCAATAGAATATTTTTTCTCGTATCCTACCACTAAATATAGGATTGTTTTTATTTTATATAAATCTTACGTCATGTTTTGGAATTTTAGCAAGAACAATTATTTCCTTTTTTACATAAAACAATAAGTTGATTTAAGTCAAAATGTAATGTATGGATAATCGGTTAGGATGTGATGCTGATCGGTGTTCTAACATTAACGTTAATATATTAATGTATATTGTAATGTATTAATTTAATTAATTCATACACTAAAGCGTTACTAAAATATTAATACACTAATAAAATAATACATTAATAAAGTATTAGTGATGATGATGATGATGATTAACGTCCACTAAAACCTAATTGGTCTATCGGACCTGAAGAGGGTAAGTGATTACTTGTGATTCTTTAGAATTTTGTTTCTGTGCTCGAAAAACATTAAGAGAAGATTTCCAAGATCACCATACTTTTGTTGAGTTAAGAGGTTAGGAAGGTTGGTAGTGTGATCAATATTTTGAAAATGAGATCTAATATGGGTATAGGCTGAACAATCTAAGAGAAAGTGCTTTTCATCTTCAACCTTCTTAGTGACACAAAGGTGACACACTCTTTCATCCCATGGTGTTTTAGGAATTGACCAATGCCCAGTTTCACTATGGAGCTCGTGAGAATTTGTTCTGATCTTAGCACTGCTTATTTTTTTCTTTACACTTAACAAAACAGATAGATAATTTTGATCTTCTAGATTAGGGTTGATTACATCTTTATAATACCTTAATTTTATTTTTTCCTCTAACTCTTTATCACACCACATTTTTTCCTTAAATTTTGATTTGACATTTTTTTTAATAGTATCT
>ML779164.1:1075739-1102297 GCA_009831015.1 Picea engelmannii
TTATTTTTCTTATAAAAAGTAGAATTAATAGGTGCAAAATAACAAATTGCTATATACATCTTCTTAGCATTGGTGTCTGAAATTTCTATCCAAATGTATTGATTAAGAGGGTCAATCTTATGAAGTTGAATGCGAGGAGAAATGCTTTTTCTAATATAACAAGCTATGCCTCCTATCCCTCTACGATGGGATTTTGTGTTCCATGCCGACCACAAGATAAATCCTTCCATGTTAGGGACCTTAGACTCCTTATTCTCCCAAGTTTTAGCTAGACAAATAATATCAATATCACTCGGGATCCAACTTATCATAGGACCTTTGCACCATGGAAAGCCACGACAATTCCAAAAAAGGATCCCAAGTGTCCCAAATTCCTATTTATTATTATCCTTTTGGTCTCTATCCCTAACAATAGATTTTCGATTTCTAATTATTGCCCATTTTCCTTCTTTCCTTGCTTCTTTTACCTTTTGAACTTCCTTCCTTAATTCAACTTGATCTTCGAGAATGAGGTCTTTATTGATAAATATTCCCAACCCTTTTAAGCTCGGAGATTTACTAAGTATGCTATATTTATGGTCATTACAACTTACTTTGACACAGATCAACCTATCTTTGTGATCAATTATTTTTCCTAGCCTCTTTGCTTTTATGAGGTAAGTTGTATCAATTTGTGATTTATTTTTTAATTCTTCTTTTACTATTGCTAGCGTATCCTCCTCTTGTTGTTCTTTTATACCAAAATTATGAGGTTCAAGGCTCTTTTGTTACGCTCATGGTTCAATTCGATTAGCTTATTCATTTCATCTTTGATGGGTTTGATATCCAATTTATTTTCCATATTACTGAGGGTCAAATTGTTGGTTAGTTTTTCTTCTAGCTCTTTAATCCTATCTCTCAAGTTATGATTTTCTTCAACCCCTCCTTCTTGGGTTGATTGTTTATGTTTTTCCATTTCTTGAATTCTATCCTTCATTGTCTGCAATTCACTCTTGAACCCTAAGAATATATCCTCTATTTGAGTTTGAATGGTATCTTTAATTTTTTTATCAATCATTGCCTCTAGCTCTATTTTGAGTTTTACGTCTCTTTCTTCAATCATTTTTTCTAATGTTTTTAACTCTATTTGGATTTTGGCATCCTTTTTTTTTTTTCTATTGATTCCATATAATCATAAAGGATCTCTAGGGTGATTTTGGGTGGCCTCCCCTTGTTAGGCTGAGTTTTTGGAATAGGTGGTGGAGTGCTCATATTGAAAAGAAGAGAAAAATGATGTAGCAATTATTATTATGGATTGACTTTATCTCTAAAATCAACTTTTACTTTTGAAACTTAAAATAAAAAAAATATATATATATATTTAAATCTCTTTAAGTAAAATTAAAATTGAATCAAATTAAAAAGTGACTCACCTCATTTGAGATGTCCAAATACATTATTAATATACATTAATAATGTAAAGTATTAATTAATTAATACATTTATATTTACTATAAATACATTAATAAAATAATACATGGATAAAGTAGTACTACATTACTAAATTATTTATACATTAATGTAATGTATAAATTAAAGTCATTAATACATTATTAACTAACACATTGCTAAAGTATTAATAAACTAATAATGTAATACATTAAATACATCATTAGATATTTTAACACATTAAATATATTTAATATATTAAATGCATTAATAAATACATTATTAAAGTGTCCATTAGATGTAGCTTTGGTGATTGGGGGTGACATGTTGTTCCCTTCAATTTGTTTATAAGATGATAATGTTATTGAGTCCCATTTTCCTAATATTTTGAAAATGCTAGGCTTCCTCATGTTCTAATAAAAATATTATTAAAGTATTTATACATTAATAATACATTATTACATTAACTTAATGTATTAATGTAATGTATAGATTAATACATTATTAATTAACACACTGGAAAAGTATGAATACAATAATAAATACATTACTAAAGTATCAATACATTAATAAAGTATTAATACAATAATAAGATAATACATTGATAAAGTAGTAATACAATGACATTAATGTATTTAGTAATACATTGTAATATATAACTTAAAGTATTAATACATTTATTTATAATGTAACATATTAACCTATTAATAACTTAATCGATTAATCGATTTATACATTAATACAATGTTGAAGTATTAATAGACTAATAAAGTAATACATTATTAATAAATAATTAAAGTAACTATATTATTAAAATATATTATTAAAGTAGTAACACATTAATAATACAATATTAAAGTATTAATACATTAATTGAAAATGATCATGATTGACTATGGTTGACCATAACCATGGTTTCTTATGGTTGACCATGACCATGGTTAACTTTGGTAGACCTTGGTTGACTTTGGGAAGGAAAAGTTGATTATGGTTGACATGGAACATTATGGTTGACCATGACCTTGCTTAACCATGCCCATGGATAATTATGGTTGACCATGACCATGGTTAACTTATGTAGACCTTCACCATAGTTAACTTCCATAGACCTTCAATATGCTTGACCTTCACTATGGATGACCTTCACTATGGTTGAACTTGGTTGATCACGACCATGATTGACTATGGTTGACCATGGTTGACAATGTTAACCATGTTTGGAAATTGTTTTCCATGGGTGACCATGGATTTCCATGACCATGGTTGACCAAGACTACGGATGACATTCATATAATGACATTTCAAATTGTTTGTTACAAAATGACAACAGGACATTTAAGTCACATTAGGATGACGAGTCTAGGTTCATGACATTGCAAAGATGAGGCTATGTTTAGCACTTTGTGATAATATGGTTATTTTCGTCAAAATGCGATGAAGGTCTAAGTTTGACACATTTCGACGGAGGGATATTTTCGTCACATTATGATGAGGAGATATTTGTTTCACATTGTGAAGATGGGATATGTTCATCACATTGTAGTGACGGGATATTCTTCGTCACATATTGACAATGACGGGGCTATGTTAATCACATTGCAATGAGAAGACATTTAAGTAAAAAGTCGCTATCCGATGAACAAAAATGGTGTATGTTAATCATATGTCATATGGCTATGTGATGAACATAAATGTCATATGTTCATCACATCGTGATGATAGGATGTTTATTTCGATGGTGGGGCTATGTTCATCACATTGTGATGATAGGACATTGTTTGTCACATTATGATGATGGGATATTTTCATCATATTGTGATGGCGAGGATATGTTAATCACATTGTGACAAGGCCATGTTCATCACATTGTGACAATATGGTTATTTTCATGAGAGTGTGAATGAGGGGCTAAGTTCGTCACATTGTGACCACGCGATATATGTGTCACATTACGATGATAGGATATTTGCATCACATTGAAACAACGAGGATATGTTCATCACATTTCAACGACGAGACATTGTTTGTCACATATTGACAACGACGGGAATATTGTGATGATGAGGGTATGCTCATCACTTTGCGACGACAATCCATTTAAGTAAAAAGTGTCTATTTGATGAACATAAATGTCCTATGTTATGAAAATAAATTTTGTATGTTCATCATATGTTGTATGGCTATGTAATGAGAATAAATGTCATATGTTCATCACATTATGATGATAGGACATTTATTTCGATGACAGGGCTATGTTCATCACATTGCAATGAGAAGACATTGTTTGTCACATCATGACGATAGGATATTTACATCACATTGTGGCGAGGAGAATGTGTTGATCACATTGCGATGACGAGACTATGTTCGTCACATTGCCACAATATGGTTATATTCATCAGATTGGGACGACGAGGCTATGTTTGTCACATTGTGACAATATGGCTATGTTCATCACATTACAACAACATGACATTTAATTAAAAAGTGGCTATATGATCAACACAAATTTTGTATGTTCATTGTATGTCATATGGCTATGTGATGAACATAAATGTCATATGTTCATCACATTGCGATGATAGGACATTTATTTAGATGGCAGGGCTATGCTAATCACATTGTGATGACACAACATTATTTGTCACATTATGATGACAGGATATTTGCATCACATTATGATGACGAGGATATGTTCATCACATTGCGACGATTAGACTATGTTTGTCACATTGTGACGATGAGGGTATATTCATCACATTGCGACGATATGGTTATGTTCATCACAATGCGACGATAAGGCTATGCTCGTCACATTACGATGATGAAGCTATATTCATCACATTGCGACAATATGGTTATGTTCATCACAATGCGACAATATGGTTATGGTGAGGCATGGTCATCTATGGATAACAAGTGTTAAACATGGTTAACCATTGCCAACCATGGTTAACCATAGTTAACCATTTTCACGGCCAATCAAGGTGAACTATAGTTATGTTCGTCACATCGTGACAATATTGTTTTGTTCGTCACATTGTATATTCATCGTATAAGGCCATGTTCCTCACATTGTGACAATATGGGTATGCTCATCACAGCTTGACAATGGGGTCATGTTCACCACATTGCAATGACAAGATATTTGCATGATATTATGACGAATGGATATTTGCATCACATTTCGACGACGGGGCTATGTTCATAACATTGGAAATTAATAATTGAGCGTAGTAATTTGTTAATCATGTTATGTAAAAGTGAAATAGTAAACATCATGAATGAACGAATATCATTCAATAATTTGAGTGTATTATGAAGTATATGTCAACATCTTCAAATCTTGGCCATCAGATAAGATATTGTAATTAAAAATATGAATAATCCATCGATTACAATAAGGGAAACACCCATGACCATGATTATATAACCAACTAATAATTCATTTTAAACTAATAATATATATCTTACCAATTCCATATATATAACTTTAATTTATCATTAAACTATAATCTAAATTATTCACAAATATAAATATAATTTAAAATTTCATCTTACATTCCTTTCAGACCATATAACCTAACCCATTCACTAATATATAAATATATGTAATTTAAAATGTAATCATACATTTCTTTAAAATCATAACCACGCTTAATCTAAATACAATTATTTACTATCATCTAGAATACAATATATGATCTAGTCACATTTTTATTTAATCTAAAATACAAATATATGATAAAATTAGTAATCTCATTCATATGTATTGTTTTTATTATGATGTTATTAAACCAATAACACACCTTAAAATTGTCATATAATTTATCCCACTATATTTTTTTCCAACAGAAAAATTTCCCAATTATATATTAATATATAATTTTTGCTCCTTACAAGTGTAATACAATCAAAAATAAGTATGAGTAATTTGTAAATTTCACCATTGGCGATCTTTCAACCAACTTGGGGTTAAAGTTCAAATAGAAATACGAAGTAAAGAAGGGTCAATACAAAAACTATTGAAGGACCGTGGAGAGAACAACCAAGAGATATTGATGAAGAAAGAGAGCTTGAAAATCAGAAAGTGTATTGATTTCATTTCAAGAATGCTCCCTCACTAGACTTAGTGCAGAGATAGAAAGAGGGGAGGGGAGGGGGGGGTTGGTGTCCTTCTATCCATAGATTGTAAGAGATGACTCCCAAAGGTTTCTAAAGTGTTGTCTTTGATATCTGATCAACAACATGATTATGTTCACGATGTGTAGCATGATTATCCCACCATACTTACCAACACTTCAATACCTTAATTAATTTAAACAATCCATCACTTTATTTATTTTTATATATAAAAGGATTACGTGTAATCATAGCTCTAGTAATCTCATATCATATGTATCGTTTCTATTATGATGTGATTCAACCAATAGCACATCTTCAAATTGTCATATAATTTATCCCACCATACTTACCAACACTTCAATACCTTAATTAATTTAAACAATCTATCACTTTATTTATTTTCATATATAAAATGATTACCTATAATCATAGCTCTCAACCTTAAGGACTTATGCTGTTAAATATTCCATAACATGTGAATACATTAATTTTTATAAATTTACAATACCAAATGTTTTATAGCTTACAAATTGACACTTATAAATAAATTTACAATACCAAATGTTTTTTAGCTTACAAATTGACACTTTAAAAGACCTAGTCACTAAATTAAGAGCAATAAAAGGTAACACTTTGAATCTTAATATTAATAAACAATTTCTCCATTTAACAAAATACTATATACACTAAAATTTATTAAGAATCATGATCGCATATTGATTACAAAACTTAGTTAAAGTTTAGAATGTAAGATTATGTTAATAATCAACATTTCAAATATATGCATCCTTTACTTATATAACCATTATAAATGCATTATATATATAAATATATTAGGTCAATATAAATATATTAGGTCAATTAGTTATGGGTAATACATAATAATTAAGTAAACATTTAAACAGTTAACACTTACAATTAAACATTTATTTTTCTACCAAATTGAACAAGTTGTTCAACACTTGCATGCAGTAGACAGATCAAAACTGCTAGGAGAACAATAAACAAAATACTACTCCTTACAATACGCATCGGTATCCACACTTATGGAATTATTGTAGATATAAATAACATTACACCAATATTACATCCATGTATTGTATTATGCATGTAGTTTCCCATCATTAATAGACAACTTATTCAATATTTACTTATGTATAACAAATTCTCCTTTTGAATGAATTGATCACAGATTAAGAATTGAAAGAAGTTGTGACAATATGAATTCACAGAGGATAGTGTAAGCATTCTTTGTTAGATAGAAAGAATCCATCCAACAGATAATTTTGTTCTGACTTCCTTTACCCTAAATAAATAAAATATTTGGAAGAAGTTCATATCATATTTGGAAAAAGTTGTGAAACATCTAAATAGTAAAGCATCTCAATCAAATATAGGAGCAAAAGTGAAACAAAACTAAAAAGCACTACCCATGCCATAAAGTTGAAAAGCACCACTTCTCACCAACCGAATGAAGTTCGTTACACCACTCATGATCACACTCTCTTAATATACAAACTTAGATGGCAAGCGTTCGTTAGGTTTCTGTGCTTAAGTTTCTTTTAAATTCTCTATATATATATTTACTCTTTTTAAATAAATATTTAATATTTCAAAGATATATATTTTATTCAATAATCTATACATTAATCAACTCTAAAGTTGGAAGCATTAGGTATCACAAATTAAACAAAGTATAAAAAAAATCAAATAAATATATACATATTTATATAACAAATTAAATGAAACATAAACGTAAATGAGTTAAATGAATTAAGTGAAAGCATAAAATATCAGACATGTAGTACAATGAAAGTGTATTAATGGATACCATAGCCTTCACTTCCCAACGAGTCTCTCAGCATGTTCACTGTAAGAAGCTTCCTAAGCAATATGAAAATATTTGGTGACTACAATATTGTTATTTCAAAATACAGTTATTCCTGCAAATGCAAATATGAATTCAATTATTGAAGCTCTTATAAAATGGTTCTCACCACTTTATAAAATGGTTCTCCAGAAATTTTATGATATCTTCACCGATCTTGTCCATACAACGCTCATGTAATAATTTTTCTCATGCCTCAATGCCGGACGCACTCTGGAGTGAGATTGGGCGTTTCTTGGGCAACATGTAACAATACATTTACTATGAGGGAACACGGGTTAATACAACGCTCCTGTAATAATTGTTTTCATGCCTCAATGCCAGGTAAATGTAAAAACTGAAAAACACTCCTCGCCATTCCAGGTTTTACAGTTACCACAAGTTAATTACTTCATATGTGAGGTAAATGTAAAAACTGAAAAATACTCCTCACCATTCCAGGTTTTACAGTGTAACTGCAGGTCACGTATTCAAATTTAAAATCTACTTATTTCCACTCCTCCCATCACAGGTTGTGAAATGTAACGACAGCCATGTGTACCCATCGCAGGTTGTGAAATGTAACATCTACTTATTTCCACTCCTCCCATCCCACGATATGAAATGTAAAAAGGTAAAAAGTGATTTGTCCACTATGCATAGGTTCCAAGTAGGTGTCAAGTGATTTCAAAATGTAGAGTGTTTAAAGTTAAAAGTTAAGTAATTTTGGTTGTATTAGTATAAGTATGATTCGTGGCAATTGAAAACATGGTTGAGTAATTTTTTAATCTTAAATAGTAAATGTAAAAAAGTAAACATGTTAACGGAAACATTTATAAATGCAAGGAAGTAATGGCTATTAAATCTCAGTCATTGATTTGAGTGTAAGACAAAGAATATGCCAACATCTTTAATTGCTGACCCTAAGATTATAATTTGTAATTAAAAGGTTGACTAAATCATGAATTCCAATAGGGGATGCCTATCGACGTAATAAAAAATAACACTATAATAATTAAATCATATTAATTATAGTCCAAGGGGATGCCTATCGACGTAATAAAAAATAACACTATAAAAAATAACACCAGTCTCCCTGCAATTGCTACAGTGACGAGGGGACAACTTGTATAGTCCAAGAAGAAATTCCTTGGGATGACCGTCTTGTTGAGCCTCCACCACCCACCTCAACCATGGCCCGAGAGTCGCACTCACCTTGCTTCCTGGAGCCAGAACATCTGGAGCTCATCTTCGAGATGCAGAGGGACATGATGGAGCAGCTCCACAGGCACACTCTTCTCAACAACAGACTTGACATCCTATTTGATGCCTTCTCGTGCACGCAAAGTCAACAGAGATGCCCAACCTGCATGCAACCTTACATTTTCACTCCTCACGGTGGCACTCAGGATGGAAGGTTTTAATAGCTCTTTTAATGTTTAAAGTTATTAGGCTCTATGCACCTCCTTTGCAAAATATAGGATTTTTTGTACTACTGTTCAACTTTCATGTTTTGTGCTCTGTCCAGATTTTTTGTTCAGTCTTCTTATTGCATGTTTAGACAACTCTGTCTCAATACTCTTCTGCCACCTTCTCCGGTTTCCAATTATTTGGCATGGCTTTTCTTTTTTTTGGCTACTAGAACAAAAGGGTGCCACCTATTTTGGTTTCCACTAGTTTGGCAGAATAGGTGGAAGACCTGGGAACTTGATATGATATGTACAATCACAGCTGTTTTATGAGGAATTAACACTTTTTTATTTAGAAAAAAAATTAAATATAATATTTTATATAAAGCTCATAATAAATTTAAGGTTCACTCGAATGGGGTGATGGAGGTTGGGGCTACGACACCCCCTACGTGTTACCTAGTTGTCAGTGTGCAATACAATATGCATGGTGGTAATAGAAGGGCAGGGGAGGTGAATTCTAGTTTGAATGTGGGTGAATTGGCTTGTCCCGACAACATATGAAGTTCAGGTAACTAGTTGGAGACATGATATGTTGCATCATGGAATATTACAAGGTGTTTGGTTATTAGTAGATGCAAGAATTTCACCATTCGAGGATGTCAGTTGTAGAGGTCTAGATTTCATGCTTGTCTGAAGGAGCAAAAGATGACACCCATGGTCTCGACCTCCCTAGTGCACTAGTGATAATAAAATTCATTACCCAAGTACTCTCCTCTATATATTTTTGGTTTTGTTCTTATCTTTGACACCTTGCTTTAAAAATTTATCAAGCGAGCTCTCTGGGAATTCGATCTGCTAAGGTTTGGGAGACATTTGCGCTCCCCTAGGTTGTGGGTTGAGGTTTTAACTTTCCAAAATTGTCTCAATAGTTTCATTGTTTCTTTCTAGAGCCTCATAGACAGTTTTGTTGAACATTTTAATATATTCTTGTCATTATGCCTTTCTTCCATCCAAGACTTAGTATAGTGACAATGACCAAAGGAAACAACCTCCTAGCTAGTGAAAAAGGGAAAAACAAGGACGAAAGGAAGTACAAATCCTACACCTTGAAATCACCTATCCTTAAAGAGCCCTTTTATGTTACTAGACTGAAAAGGAAGTCCAAGATATGACCAATTTCTTCCATACCAAGTTCCTTGAATCAATTAAGGAAAAATTAGAGGAGATGGAATGAACCATTAGAGAGAAAAGACACAAATTGTCCAATGAATAAATTCAAGATGAGGTTGAAGGTTGGGTTCATGACCTTGGGTTCTCAAGAACATGAGATACTAAGTTTTTTAGAATCACGGAGACTGATCAAGGCCCTTATTTCCTAGGTTATGGAGGAAAGAAACCCACAACAATAGGTTGTCCTCCATAAAAGTGACTTGCTAGATGGGTAATTTGCAACATTTTGTAAAGCAATGTTTGGGGTTGAAATTGAGGTTTCCCATGTTCAAGATGAAAACATTGACACCATGGCACTGAAAGAGTACTTCCCTAGTTATGGGGGCACACAGTCCAATCCTATTTTTGTAGAAAAGCATCCCATTCTTTTGGTGCAACTCAAGAAAAACCTATGAAAACCAAGGACCCAAACGGCCAACCAATAGAATAAATTTTCTTGTATCCTACCACTAAATATAGGATTGTTTTCATTTCATATAAATATTACGTCATGTTTTGGACTTTTTACAAGAACAATATTACGTCATGTTTTGGACTTTTATCAAGAACATAAAAGGATAAGTTGAGAAGTCAAAATGTAATGGATGGATAATCGGTTAGGATGTGATGCGGATCGGTGTTCTAATCTTCTTCCAATAACCTGCTGGCAAGGAGGCATGATCTGAATGACCATTCAACAGTTAGAGCCCGCAATTTCGAAGCACGATTTCGCCACTGTCAGTGATTATGGTTTTGAAGCACGATTTCGCCTTGTTGATTTTAGCGATCCTCGTGATGCAAAGAAGCAAGGTGTTATCTTAATGGAGTATAGAATCTGGGCCTGGGCGATGCGAGGTTATTTTAATTTAATGGAAGAGATCAGGGTCTCGGTGATGCGAGGTTATTTTAATTTAATGGAAGAGATCAAGGTCTGGGAAATAGTCGTACAATTACAGTCTGAACGATTACAGTCTAGGTGAGGAGACGGTGAGAATGATGATGATTCTAGGGTTACCAACGACAACAATAGAAATTAGGGTTTACTCAGGTACCAGAAAAACGCGATGAGGGAGAGGAGGAGCTCATTTGCGTGCTCATTCAGAGACGGAGCGAAATGAAACGATGAGCCATTTAGGGTTTCCTGGAAACATGGAGTCGTTTCTCATTATATATTGTTCTTCTCAGGTAGCAAAGGCGTTTTCTACATGCTTGGAGATAGACTTGCAGGCAAATGATGGACGTGTAGATTGACAAGTAGCGTGGCAGACTAGCAGACTGTGAGAGAAAATATAACGCAGGCTAGGTTAGAGGCTAGGTCAAGAGACTCAGACTAGTGCAGATTGAAAGGCTAGGTAACAAGAATGGAAAGAAAACACTAGAGGATGGCTATGGACAACTACCAATTAGAAACAGGGCGAATCACATTTTATTAATCATATATTCCTTCACGTTGATAACCTTAACAGATTAAGTTTCCAACAAAATAAATTGATAACCCTAACACATTAAGTTTCCATTAAAATAAAAATAATAATAATAATAATAAATAAATGTTCATTACATAATGTTTGAGTAACCTTTATACATATAAAAAATAACACTATAATATTAATTATAGAAAAAGAGAAATCTTAACCATATATATAAAATAACACTATAATAATTAAATCATATTAATTATAGAAAAAAGAGAAATCTTAATTAAGTTTTGCAAAAAGGTATATACTAAACATTAATACATACACTTACACCTACACACACTAACATAGATTTATGTTAACTTAAAATCTTTTAAGCATTGAGAGATTTGCATTTCATTTTTTTGGGAACCATCTTGATACTTGATAAATTTGAAGTTGAAATGAATTTAAGTTGATATTATCTATTGAGATATAAGTCATTGGCTTTAACTTTGTTTGAGAACCCTAAAACACCATGAAGTTCCAACTTGTAGATGGTTGTTGTATATGTCTCATAAGACAAAAAGAGATATGCTAATCTATCTAAATCTATAAGCATCATGTAATGCAAAAGGAGACATTGTTTTCAATATGAATCTACAAAGTTTGTATTTGTTTTTTGCATAAGAGATGTCTTAGAGCTATGTACAACAATTTGTGAAAACAATATCTTATATAGAGCTCAAAGTCATAATGGAGTTTTCTAGAAATAGAGTTGGATCATCTCACCAACATGGTAGAAATCCAAAAGAACTTACCAAACATGAGCACACATTGAATATCAAATCATTGTGATGAGAAAGCAGGATGATTCTTTGTTCATAATTGTGAAGCCCTTACTCATTGCAATATGGTAGTTTCAATTCTTCTCACCTTCAGAAGGAATAACTAAACAAATGAAGTAAGGGATGCCCATTTCTCGGATATAATATGTTGAATTGACACTAGAGGCATACGCTAAAGATTTTAGCACCTCCATAATTTGAAACATAGAATCTTGTTGGTGCAAAAGAATGTTTAATGTATTATTTTGACCAGGCTCATTCACTTCCACAAAACACCAAACATCGATTCACATGCCATCGAAAAGGAGAATGTTGATAAAGTTAGAAAAAAAGCACTAGGGATTTAGGCAATGAGTGAGACAGTCGTATTTTTAAGATGCAAAATGTATAAAATGATTTGTTGATGTTTGAGGATGGCCTAATCAATTTGCATTTGGTTCCAAAACTTGATGATAAAGTCATATCAATAGTGGGTCAAAAGATTGAGATGCATAATAGAAACTACTAATAACTAAAGGTGAAAGGCAAGGATGACCAAGGTGAAGAAGGTGAAAAAGGTGATGTAGGAAGCTCATGGAGAAATCCACTTGAGAAAATATGATATGGGTAACTAGGGAAAACAAATTAGAAGAATAAAATTTAAATAGGCCTTAAGGAGAACATAGGTGTGGGCTTTGCTCCACATATGTGTGTGCAGTTAGTGCTATGCATATCCTTGATGTTCAACCACTATGTTTGAGTGCTCCCATGACTACCTTAAGGAGATAAATAAATATCATTTAACAAGTCTTAAGGAAGATGGAGGTGGGATTTGATTCATTTATTCCTGAGTATGAGAATTATTATGCATGCCTCGCACATTCATCCACAACCAAATTACTAATTACTATATATGTGTGTGTGTTAAATAACAATTGCAAATATACGTCATAATAAATAAATAGCAACCTCCAACAAATTGTATTGATTCTCACCAAACTTTGACCCCTTGGCATGAAAGATGCATAAATTTAAACTTAAAAGAGAAACTCGAGACAACTTTATAGAGGGTGGGAGGGGCGGGGCATAATTAGAGAAATCATATTATATGATTTCTCTAATTATGCCCCCCCCCCTCCCACCCTCTATATGAGAGAAATCATATAGAGGGTGGGAGGGTGGGGCATAATTAGAGAAATCATATAGAGGGTGGGAGGGTGGGGCATAATTAGAGAAATCATATAATATGATTTCTCTAATTAGGGTGGGAGGCTGGGGCATAATTAGAGAAATCATATAATATGATTTCTCTAATTATTCCCCCCCTCCCACCCTCTATATAGAGGGTGGGAACAAGGTAAGAGTAAGAGGTGTTGCCAAATACAAGTGAGGAATATTTTATCTATTTATCTAGAATCACAATAGTAAAACAACATAACTATTTAGGTTATTAGGGATATAATAAATTCATTTTTAAATGAGACTTAAAATTAATTATCAACCTTACATAATTATTAGGGTTATTAGGGATATAATGGATTAAATTTTAAAGAGACTTAAAATTAATTATCAACTTTATAGTAAAGTAGAAAAACATTTTTTATAAAACTTTACATAATAATTAAGTGATAAATAAATAGGTGCAATTTTTCATAAAACTTCACATAATAATCACTTGTAAATGAAATAGATAATTAAAATATTGAAGAGTTAAAAGAAGATGTAAGTTCAAATCTGCCAGATATTATAACAACAAATTTAATGAAAATATAATTAAAATCATAATATTTATAAATTATTAAAAAAACAATTGCATTCTCAAAATAAGGGATTTAGTTATAAAGTTACAATCACAAATCCAACACCGTGATTACTTGGCCTAAACTCATCTCCCATGAAACATATACAGAAAACTTAGAACTTACTCCAACAAAATTGTTCCTCAGGCCAAAAGCCTCTTTCATATTAGGATTAGGAACGTGGTTCAAGGAAAATGCCTCTCTGTTCTCAAAGTTCTTTATATATTGAAGGGTCTTGAGTTTTCATATGGATCATTAATATTTTTGTTTAAATGGTGATTCGGAGTTCTAGGAGAGGATCTCACATGACCATTAAATAATCTCAAGCTTTAATGTGGAGTGCTAATCTTATTTTTTCATAAACCAATTTCCTTGTGTTTTAAATAAAAGAAGAAATTTGAAAATAAAAATAATATATAAATAGTTAATAATGATTAGTTCTCTTGTGATTGTGTAACAATAAAGAGTTACAATGTAAACATATGAATGTAAACATATGAAGGGTAGTTATTTTTCGATAATTAGATCTCTTATATTCTATTTAAGTTGAGACATTTTGGTTTAAGAGGAGCATTGAAGGGGATTACCAAAAGGAAGGGAAATGGGATTAGACCAATATAGCTCCATCCTAACTTTGTATCTACTATGTTATTAGTGAGGATTTGAGATGGAGCTATGCTAATTGTACTGACATGTAATTGTTTAGAAAATTAGAATTGAGTTTGATAATATATTTCATTATATAATTTCCTTTTGTAATATGTGTTTACATCCGTTACATTCATTTTATATTAGTCTTTTATTATCAGTTTTAGCATTATGTTTTTTTGTATTTATATTTGCAATTCATTCCATGTTGTTTGATATAATTGTATGTAATGTAGTTCACTCCCACCTTTAGCATGCTATTATTAATACCTTCACTAAATAGTTATTTAAATAAATGTAACTTGTTCATTTTGATGTGTACTATCACTCAAATCAATACATACTAAATCATTTTTCACTATATCATAAAAGTTAATGATATAGTGAAAACTATTTTATTTAAGGCATACATTGATTCTCTCTCTTTCTCTCTCTCTCTCTCTCTCTCTCTCTCTCTCTTTGTGTGTACGTGTGCATGCCACATGTCAATTCCAAGTTGAACACAGAAGGAATTACACATCTACCTCAGACTTAACAATAGGCCTCACAAATGTTGTAACTATATTTTTTTTTTACTTTCAATTACTCTATGTGTGTGTGTGCGTGTGTGTGTGTATGTGTGTGTGTGTGTTATGAGGACCTTAACCACCACCACAATAATCATATACAAAGTTGAAATATTTTATTTATGACCCACATTGAAATCTTAATTTGTTATTAATATTTTTAAAATGCTACGTGTTAAGTCCATGTTGAGCGCGGAAGGAATTACACATATTTCCATTAACAAATTATCTATTGAGGTTTTATCTAAAAATAAAAACAATACAACTAACCCTTGGTACAATAATGAATGTAAAATTGCTAGAAAATACATTAGGGATGCTTCCAATGTCATAAAAATCTGATAAGATAAATAGATACAAAACATTAATTAAAAGGAAAAAAAAAGACTATATAAATAGAAAGCAAGAGAAGTTTTTGCACCTATTTAAGATAGATCCTAAGAAATTATGGAGGCAAATTCTAACTCGTAAAACTAAAGAAAATAATAAGATTGGCTTGAAGGATTACCATTTCTACCTTAAAAATCTTTACGAATCCCATAATGTCATGGAAAAAATTCCAAATAATTCTAAAAAGGATGAAGTGTTTTCTATAGAAGACATTAAGGGTCTCAAAAGGAAAAGATAAGGACATTGAAGGTTACCAAGTTGAAATATTAAAAATTGGAGGACCTATCCTCATTCCTCGCATACATAACCTCTTCAATTTAGCTATCCAACAAGGTTTCCCAAAACCTTGGAATCAAAGCCTCATTGTACCTATTTTTAAAAGTGGGGATAAAACTAATCCCTCTAATTATAACATCATTATGATTAGCCCCATTTTAGCTAAGCTATATGGAAGTATTTTGGAAAAGAAGATCAGTACATGGCTAGAAAGCAATGGAAAAAGAGCTAAAGATTGGGTTTATAGGCTGCCATTCAACTATAGACCAACTTATTATGTTTAGTATCATTGCAAAGGAGTGTCATAATAATAAAATTGATCTCCTTTGTTGTTTAGTTGATTTTAGAAAATATTTTGACATTGTTCCCAAGACTAACCTTTGGAAAAGGTTAGAAGAGATTAAAGTCCCTTTCAAGTTAACAGCTGATGCAAAAAGGCTATATGAGAAAGTTATTTCCAAGTTTAGGAACATTAAGGGATGGTCAGAAGATATTAACTATAATATAGGAGTCAAGCAAGGTTTCCCCCTATCCCCTACCCTTTTCGGTATCTATATTGATAAGTTAGAATATTGTTTGGAGAATGTGAGTTGTGTTAGGGACATAACCCCTCACATAGATAGAATAATATATTTTCCATGTAATAAAGTCTGACATTAGTTAATAAGGCCTAAATATAGTTTCCATGTAATAAAGGTCGACATTAGTTAGTAAGGCCTATTTAATAAATGAGAACAAGTCAATCTAAGAAGACCTAATAGAAGCTTATACTTCTATAAAGATATTCCTCTAGAATGTTCTTTAGAAGATATAATTAGTATAAATAAGAGTAGGAGGCATGGGAAATTTAGTCTTTTGAATTATTGTAATAGAGCTTTGCTTTGTTGGACTTTGCCCCCTTGAAGAGGAAAGTGAACATTGATTTCTTTGAATAAAGGTATTATTTCTGGTGTTGCTCTTCTCATATTTTGTTGTTCCATTGATATTTGTTGAATATTCTTGTTTCTGCATATTATATTACATCCGGTACCTTACAAGTGGTATCAGAGCACTTTCCTTGGCAAGAATTGTGGGTTAATTTTTTTCCAGGGTAGAGACGTGTTTTGACGTCTTAAAACTATGTTGTTCAACACATAAATCCGCGGTTGGGGAAGGATACACGCATAAAATACAAGAGGTTTTTAATCTCACATTATTGGACACCCTTCTAACCCATGTTGCTACCCCTTCAAGTGGTAGTGAATTAGACAACACCTATATACAGACTGGCCTAGGTATATTAAATCCCACTATAGATCAATCGATCGACCTCCTGATTGTTATAGTGCCATCGAGAAAAGCACTCAGGAAGATACTATCTAGTAAATGGATAATTGAGTAGTATGGATAAGGGTATGATCTAGCCTCCTTAGTTGGTGCGCTGAGATATTGGGTCAATTACTACTATTTGACCTAGAATGTATATCAGATAACTATAACACAGGGAAAACCCTTGTCTGTACGAACCTTTAAAAACCTTAACCCTTGGGATGAAAATGAAACAAACAAGATTTATTATTGTGCAAAGAACATATTCCATTGGTATCCTCTCGTTTCCCTAATCATAGTGTTATATATCACATTTTTTCTTTTTCTTTTTTTCTTTTTTTTGTGCACCTACCCCTCATACCCTCATGGCTCCCACCCGCCAAGAAGAAACCAATCAAACACTGAGTACTGACCTTACTTCCCTTCAGGCCCTCATGGCTCCCACCCGCCAAGAAGAAACCAATCAAACACTGAGTACTGACCTTACTTCCCTTCAGGCCCAAGTAAATAAGGACATTTCGACCATTCATGCAAAAATGGACCTTATCCAAGAACATATCAGTAGCCAATTTGTTGAAGTCCATTCCTCTCTACACCAATTCATGAACAAATTCCAGGGTCCTTCCTCCTATGACCCACCTCTCTATACTAAAGGTGTTGACTCCAACCATCCTCTACAATCTCATTCCAACTCCCTACCTCATGACCCCTGTCTTCCCAGAGTCGAGGTAAAAAAATTTGATGGCTCGGATCCCTAAGCTTGAGTTACTAAGATGGAACATTATTTCTCCCTACATGGTATCATTGATGAGCAAACCAAGATTCGTTATGGAATTATTTATTTGGATCTGAAACGATGGAAATGGTGGAAATGGCGTCGAAATGCATGTCAAGGGTATGCTACTTGGTCATAGTTTGTTACATAACTTTATGAACTCTTTGAAAAGGACACCCACCATTTAGGACATCTGACCAAGTTGAAATGGTCTAGAACAATTAAATATTTTATTGTTTCCTTTAAGCACTTGGCTTTCCACATGAAGGGCATGATAGATGATTTCTTCTAAGAATTCTTTATTAGTGGCCTCAAGGATGAAATTCGAGCCCAAGTCATCATGGATTTCCCCTAGACTTGGTTGGAAGAAACTAAACATCCCAAGGAGGCACAACAGGTCATCTTGGCCCAGAGAAAAAAACCCACTATTTTTCACCGCCCAAAACCCACCACCCCTCCTCCTTAGGCCCCTCCTCTCAAGGTACAAAACTTAACACGTGCATAAATGACTGAACACCAACTCAAGGGTCTTCGCTACAATTGTGATGATAAATACTTTCTCGGGCACATGTGTAGAGAAAAAAAACCTTTTATAGCCATTTCAGAGGATGATTTTGATTAAGAGGTATAGGTTTCACCTAAAGTAGAGCTACCCAGAACAGATGATCCTATGCTTCCCTCTGATCCTCTTGAAGTTGAACCAATGATTTCACTTAATTATTTCACTGGTTTTTTCTGCTCCCCAAACCCTCAAATCGATTGATTACATTAAGAAAAGGAAATTCATCATCCTAGTTGATAGTGGCAGCACTCATAATTTCATTCATCGTCACCTTGCTTAAGAATTCAATTGCTATATCTGTGTTGTCAACAATTTTCAAATCATGATTGCCAATGGTGGTTCCATGAAATGTGGAGGGCATTGTGAAAACATGCGCCTACAAATTGGTTAGTATGTCCTGAAATCTCACATGTTTTCTATTGACATGGGTGGTTGTTGTTGATTATTTGGGTTGGTTGTCATTGATGTCAACCCTTGAAGAAAGTCTGGTAGCAAATTCTGGTAGCACAAAGGCTTGGGTAATGGGCCCAAGTTTGTTTGATGGATAATGGTATGTGTTTTGATATATTTGTAGGTAAGACTATTCCATATGGATAGTACATGTCATGCCATTTCTGGTGGAATGTGGAACGTCACATAACTCCTCACATTTAGAGAGTTATGGCCATGTGAAGTTGGAGAAAGGTTTGGGTAATGGACCCAAGTTTGTTTGATGGATAATGGTATGAGTTTTGATATATTTGCAGGTAAAAATATTCTAGATTGATAGTACATGTCATGCCATTTCCGGTGGTATGTGGAATGTCACATAACTCCTCATGATTAGAGAGTTATGACCATGTGAAGTTGGAGAACCCTCATGAGTCATCTAGAAGCCCTAAAAGGTCAAAGTAGTCAAAGTTTTTGCAAAGAAGAAATTATTTAAATAATAATGTGAAGTGATGAGTGTACTATAGGTCAAAGAGGATGCAAAAGAAATTATTTAAATAGTAAAGTTAATGAAGAACCTACTAATTATGGAAAGTGGTTAAGTTAAGTGAACAAGTGGCTATAAGTGGGTTAACCCTAAAATAAGGAAAGTGGGTTAAGATGGTTAGAAGGTAACCTCTTGAGGAAGCTACATAAAAGTATAAATAAGAGGAAAGGGTCTCTCATTCAAATCACACTTGAATATCATTGAATATATATTTTTGGGAAAGGTTATTTGGGCATGTATTATTGATATAGAAAAATTGCAGCAGAAAAAGTGTGGCAGGAAAAGTGCAGCAGAAAAATCACCGCAGGAAAAGTGTGGCAGAAATACCGCAGCAGAAAAAGTGCGGCAGAAAAATAGTGGCAGTGGATTCGCGGCAACAAAACACTACAATAAGAAAAAAAATGTATGGTTCTTATATGTGTAGTGTTGAATTTATGAATCAAGTTGAGGGTTTTCCTTGTAAATATGTTGGATACCCTCTTGGGAGTTTATGGCTTGCTGTAGAGTTGATCTAATGCAGATCTACTGAAGTTTAATATTGGTTCATGTTTGAGGGATTTGGGTTGAGGTATGTTGCTGAAGTTATTGGTACAGATAGAGGTTGTATAACAATGAGGTTCTAGCACATGGTTTGAGGTACAGACTTGTGGTATAGTGTTTGAGGTATATGTGATCAGATCATATTTGGATGAAGAAATTGATGGGGGATTTTGGTTAAGGTACATGTTGGGTACATGGTTGAGACAAGTAGTTGATTAGCACATACATGAGGTGTATAGTTGATGATGGTGGTACATATTGATGAGTCATAGTTGATGTGTATTTGATGCATGATTGGTACATATTTGGTGCATGGTTGATGCACTCATTGATGGTACAGGTTGAGGTACAATTTGGTGCATCACTGATGCACTTGTTTATGGTATAGGTTGATTACAGGTTGTTTGGTACAGGTTGTTATAGGTTGGTTGGCTACAGGTCAGTGGTACAGGTTGTTACAGTGGTATATCTCACAGTGATAGTGTGACAGTGGTTCCATCATTCTACTTCTACATCAGGGAGTTTGGACAGGGCAAGGACATGTGGTTGTAGCCACATTCCAGTTGTAGCCAGCTAACATAGGGGGTTTTAGCCTCCTTCTGGTTGTAGCCAAAGAAATGGGGAGTTGGAGATTCCCTCAGGTTGTATCCTGAGAAACTAGGGGGTTGGAGACTCCTTCCAGTTGCAACTGGAAAACAAAGGAAGTTGGTGCTTCCAATGAATGTAATTCTTAAAGACACATAAGAAAAATCATTCTGTGATTTTCTCCCTCTTTGGGTTTCCACGTAAAACACTGGTGTATTGTGTATGTGTGTGATTGCTCATTTTTTCATTCTTTATTTACTCCGTAATTATTGGATGATAATGATACATTGATATAACACTTGCATTTTATGGTGAAAAAGGATTAAATTTCTCTATTACTGATTCACCCCCGCTTTCAATAATCCAACAATTGGTATCAGAGATGGTTTCGTTAGGAAACAATTTAACCACTGGAAGGAGATCATGGATTATTATTACAATGGAGTACCAATGTTTAATGGTCAGAATGGTTTTAAGTATGAGATGTAGAACAGAAGGAAAGAAGTATTTTTGCACAGGGACATTATATTTGGCTATCATTTGTTACAGGATATGATAGTTCAAAAAGGGAAAAGACTGCAGCCAAGAAGGAATTGAAGAAGAATAACAAAATAAAAATGGATTTCATCTAGGAAGGATTACCTAATCCGGTAAGAGAAAAGGTTGTTAAATGTTCATCAACTAAAGAACTTTGAGATAAGTTACATGAATTACATTCTTCACCCATCGCAAATTCAGAAAATTCAAAAGAAGATGTACATATGGATCAAGAAGAATTATGTTCACCATGTCAAATAGATTCAGAAGATGAAGAGTACATAATCACTAGAGGTATGTTGTTTTGATTTAATTGTGAAAAATGTGGACATATTGAAATAGAATGACATGAAGGAAATGAGACAGAAAAACTGATTGAAAAGGAAAACAATTATGAAGCAGAATTGATTAGTGCTTTAGATCAACTAAGAGATGAAAACAAGTCACTCAAGAAAGAATTGATGAAACAAAAGGAAAGTGTTCACATTTTTTAAGAATCCCAACAGGTCATCGAGAACTTAAGAAATCAGCTAGAAGAAGCCAGAAAGATAGAAGAAAATATTGAATATCAAAAATAGTATTTGGAAGATAACATAGAAGCATAGAAGGAATACGAAGAAATGAGAGAGAAGATATTGACATATCATCTTAAGGAAATAACTAACGATCTAAACCAGCTTGAGACGTAGTTTGGTTAAGAAGAGAAAGGACTTGAAGAAGAAATAATCACATTAAAAATCCATCTTGAAGAAGTGAAAAGAACAAAAGAAGTCATGAAGTCTCATATAATGAAGAAAGAAGAAGAGGTTGAGAAGCTTGATGAAGAAGTTGTCACATTGAGAAGTAAAATTGTCAAGCTCAACAAGAATGTTGAAGAGACAGAAACATCCACATTAGCTATAGAGAATGAAGAGAAGCACTCTAGGTTTCTATAAAAGAAGAATAAATAAAATAGAAAGAGTTATACAGAAGTACTCAAAGGAAGGAATCATGGTCAACCGGAATCTAAGAAAACTATTGAAGATACATATTCAAGAAGACCATCCATGTTCAATCCACAAAGAAGCTTCAATCATGATCATGATCAGTCAAGAAAAAAATTCAGAAGGACTACGCCACAAAGAATATCATTCACTCCCAGGTATGCAGATTTCTTTTATGGTCATTGTTTTTATTGTACTAACTTTGGACATAAGGTTGCAGATTGCAGGGATTATAAAATAAATTTTCAAGCAAGAAATGCCTATGTGGCCCCACGTAACATTGAATGTTACAAATATCATAACTATGGACACATAGTTAGTGATTGTAGAAGCATGATCGATACTTCCATGAAAGAGAACACTGATATTAGATGTAAGAAAGTATGGATAAGAAAACACGAAGAACATGTGAACAAATACCAGGTCCCAAAGATCACAAAATTGACAATAAAACGAGATGAAGAAAATTCTATAGAGAAAAATAAAGATGTCAGATACAAAAAGGTTTGGAAAACAACTGAAAGAAAAGAAGGACATGTAAATAAGGAATAGGTTCAAGAGATTGTACTTTCAGGCATTGTAGTGAAAGATGAATCCACGAATAGAAAGAAAGAAGTCATAGCTCAAAGACAAAGGAACATTATCATAATGGATGATAATTACATAGGAAATGGCTCGAACAATGCTAATGGATTCAAAATTAATAAATATTTTTTGGACACATGCAGTGCATACAACATTTCACATTTAAAATAGAGTAATGCTCAGAAACAACAATGAAAAAACTTCCTACGAGGTATGGAAAGGAAGCCCAACAAATGTGAAGCACTTCAGAGTATTTGGAAGCAAATGCTACATCAAAAGAGAAGATGGTAGAATGGGAAAGTTTGACTCTCGTGTGGACAAAGGAGTACTTGTTGGTTACTCAAGTACAAGGAAAGAATACAAGTGTTACAATCTGAGGTTGAACAAAGTTGTGGAAAGCATAAATGTAACAATTGATGAAACATGTGGACAAGAATTAAAGGAAGAAGAAAATGAATCAATGGAACAACTTTATGAAGAAGAAGCATAAGATGAAGAAGAAGTCTACATCGAACAACCAGAAGGATTTCAGTTGTCAAAGAACGCATATTATGTGTGCAAATTGAGGAAGACCATGTATGGTATAAAACATGCTCCTAGAGCATGGTATTCTAGACTGGATAAATATCTACAACAGGCAGGGTTCAGAAAAGGAAGTGCAAACAACAACCTCGACATCAAGGTAACTCAAGATAGTATTTTATTAATTGAATTTTATGTTGATGATATTATTTTTGGAAGCAATGATGACATGTTAAGCCATAAATTTGCAAAGGATATGTAGAATGAATTTGAAATGTTATTACTCGGAGAACTATCCTTCTTTCTAGGTCTTCAGATACGTCAAAACAACCAAGAAATTTTTATTTGTCAAAATAAGTATATCAGAGAAAGGCTAAAGAGGTTCGCAATGGAAGATTGCAAACCAGTTACCACTCCTATGCAAACCAATTGCAAGCTCAACAAATATGATGATTCAAAGTCTACAAACCAGAGTAATACATGTCAATGATTGGTAGCTTACTATATGTGACAACATCCAAACCAAATGTAATGTAAGTAGTTGGACGGGTGTCACAATTTCAAGCAACACCAAATAAATCACATGTCTTAGTAGTGAAGAGGATTTTCAGATATCTCAAAGGAACAAAAGAGTTTGGATTATGGTATCCAAAAGGAAATGATCTATTAGTTATTTCCTACACAGATGCATATTGGGCAGGTTGCATTGATGAATGATGAAGCACCTGTGGAACAACGTTCTACTTGGGTGAGTGTTTAGTATCTTGGCTAAGAAAGAAACAATCATCAGTATCTTTAGCTACATCCTAAGTAGAGTATATTGCAACAGCAGGATGTTGTACACAGGTTATATGGATGAAACAAACTATGAAAGATACACAGGTTGAGTATGATGATCCCATTCCAATCTATTGTAATAATACAAGTGCCATCAATATCTCAAAGAAACCGGTGATGCACTCCAACAAAGAGCACATTCCAATCAAGTATCACTTTCTATGAGAATAGGTTACAGAGAAGAACATCAGAGTTGAATATGTTGGCACAAAAGAACAAGTGGCATACATCTTTACAAAACCGCTTCCATGAGAAGCCTTTGAGTATCTACGCGAGAGAATCAGAGTAATTTCTACTCCAAAATGAATTATTTTGAATGCTTATATTATATGTCTTATATTTACACAAGGAAGTATCATAAAGATGACAATTCATGTTGGAAGATCAGTTTTAGGAAGAGTTCAGTCAGGGGGAGTATCCCCAAGGATAGTTCAGTTAGGGGAGAAACCCTAGATGGAAAGATACCTTTTCCATTGATGACAAAGGGGGAGAGATTTATCAGATGCAAAGGTATATGCTTGGAGAAAGAGCGCAGAGGCATGGTTCCAGGGGGAGCATGAGTGATATGCCTTCAGTATTGCATCATAGTGTTTCCATCAATGCCAAAGGGGGATATTGTTGATTATTTGGGTTTGTTGTCATTGATGTCAACCCTTGAAGAAAGTCTTGTAGCACAAATATTTGGGTAATGGGCCCAAGTTTGTTTGATGGATAATGGTATGAGTTTTGATATATTTGCAGGTAAGACTATTACAGATGGATAGTACATGCCATTTGATTTCCGGTGGTATGTGGAATGTCACATAACTCCTCACATTTAGAGGGTTATGGCCATGTGAAGTTGGAGAAAGGTTTGGGAATGGATCCAAGTTTGATTTATGGATAATGGTATGAGTTTTGATATATTTGCAGGTAAGAATATTCTAGATGGATAGTACATGTCATGTCATTTCTGGTGTTATGTGGAACGTCACATAACTCCTCATGATTAGAGAGTTATGGCCATGTGAAGTTGGAGAACCCTCACGAGTCATCTAGAAGCCCCAAAAGGTCAAAGTAGTCAAAGTGTTTGCAAAGAAGAAATTATTTAAATAATAAAGTGAAGTGATGAGTGTACTATAAGTCAAAGAGGATGAAAAATAAATTATTTAAATAATAAAGTTAATGGAGAACCTAATAATTATGGAAAGTGGTTAAGTTAAGTAGACAAATGGTTATAAGTGGATTAACCCTAAAATAATGAAAGTGGGTTAAGATGGTTAGAAGGTAAGCCCTTGATGAAGCTACATAAAATTATAAATAAGAGGCAAGGGTCTCTCATTCAAATCACACTTGAATATCATTGAATATTTATTTTTGTGAAAGGTTATTTGGGAAGGTATTATTGATAGAGAAAAATTGCAGCAGAAAAAGTGTGACAGGAAAAGTGCGGCAGGAAAATTGCGGCAGAAAAAGTGTGGCAGAAAAGTGCGGCAGAAAAATTGCAGCAGAAAAAGTGTGGCAGGAAAAGTGCGGCATAAAAAGTGCAGCAGGAAAAGTGAGGTAGGAAAACTGCGAAAGAAAAAGTGCAGCAGAAAAATCACAGCGGGAAAAGTGCAACAGGAAAATTGTGGTAGAAAAAATGCAATAGAAAAATTGCGGCAGTGGATTCACGGTAGCAAAACTGCGGCAACAAAATTCTACAAGAAGCAAATCAATGTATGGTTCTCATATGTGTAGTGTTGAATTTATGAATCAAGTTGAGGGTTTGCCTTGTAAATATGTTGGATTCCCTCTTGAGAGTTTATGGCTTGATGTAGAGTTGATCTGAGGCAGATCTACTGAAGTTTAATATTGGTTCATGTTTGAGGGATTTTGGTTGAGGTATGTTTCTAAAGTTATTGTTACATATAGAGGTTGTATAACAGTGAGGTTCTAGCACATGGTTTGAGGCACAGACTTGTGGTAGAGTGTTTGAGGTATGTAATGTCCCCACTTTGGGACATCATCACAGGGCAGAGATTTATGATGACCAGAGTAGCCAGATGGATGCTAGAGCGAGTACAGGGGTATTTGAGAGGCATTGTGGGGTCCATCTTGAATTGATGATCATATTCCATCATTATGAGCCATTCCGCATAGGTTGGCTTTGGTTTCGTTGCATTCTGACGATTTCCATGATTTTGACTATTTTGAGTTATAAGTCAATGGAATTCACTGAAGAGGTCATTTTGGGCACATTACTTGGAGGAACCTCTCAGTGTAATAGCTCATTGGAATTAGGAGGAGAAACACTACAGGATGGGATGGATAGAAGTGACTTTCAGTGTCCAGGGAAGCCACAAGGAGAGATAAGGAGCTTTTCAAAGGTAAAAAGGTTAATTAATTAATTAAAGTGATTTAATTAATTAATTAAATATTAATA
>ML779164.1:1107529-1168424 GCA_009831015.1 Picea engelmannii
CATAACAAACCCTAGAGGACGATTCGGTGGTGAAAGATTCCACCTATCTTGTCCCAAGCTTGGTCTCAAAGATGAAATACTCTCCCACACCATTCTAGTTCCAGATCTACTCAGTTGCAGGAGGATTCTACATCAGTTTCATGGGCAGATAGAGAGAGGGCGCACCAGTTGAGGGATTCCAACAAGAGGGGCACACCATCTTTGGAGAGAGATTCGTTGTAGGAGATTGGCAGGGCCGTTGAGGATTCTATCACTTGGGTTTTCATTGCAGAGCCTTGGACATCAGATTTAGTGCTTTCTGAGACAGTTTTATGGCTCAGATTATTTCTTGAGCATTCCAGATCGGCATCTTCATTGTAGCAGGTTTCTCTATTTTATGAATAAAGAAGAATTGAGATGTTTTTTCTTGTCTATCTTATTGCATATGGTTGAGGTATGTTCCATGGTTATCTCTTTTTGTTATTTGCTGCATACACACATATAAACACATCTAAAAGGTAGATCCGCAAAGTGTTTGATGAAATACCTCACTCAGAAAAAGTTTTAAAAAGACACCAAAATAGTGATGATCCTTGCATAATGGCTTGGGATCATTACAATGTGATCAGATTAGATTTGGATGATGAAATTGATGGGGTATTTTGGTTGAGGTACATGTTGGGTACATGGTTGAGACAAGTAGTTAATGAGTTGGCACATACATGAGGTGTATAGTTGATGATGTTGGTACATCTTGATGAATCATAGTTGATTTGTATTTGATGCATGTTTGGTACATATTTGGTGCATGGTTGATGCACTCGTTGATGGTACAGGTTGAGGTACAGGTTGGTGCATGGTTGATGCACTTGTTTATGGTACAAGTTGATTATAGGTTGTTTGGTACAGGTTGGTTGGCTGCAGGTTAGTGGTACAGGTTGTTACAGTGGTATATCTGACAGTGATAGTGTGACAGTGGTTCCATAATTCTACTTCTACGTCAGGGTAGTTGGACGGGGCAAGGACAAGTGGTTGTAGCCACCTTCCGATTGTAGCTGGAGAACATAGTGGGTTGTAGCCTCATTTTGGTTGTAGCCATAGAATTGGGGAGTTGGAGCTTCCCTCAGGTTGTAGCCTGAGAAAATAGGGGGTTGGAGCTTCCTTCCATTTGCAACTGGAAAACAAAGGAATTTGGTGCTTCCAATGAATGTACTGTAAAACACTGGTGTATTGTGTATGTTTTTGATTTCTCATTTGTTCATTGTTTATTTACTCTCCCAGTAATCCAACAATTGGTATCAGAGTCAGTTCCTTCAAGAAATAGTTTAACCACTGGAAGGAGATCATGGATTATTTTGATAATGGAGTATCAATGTTTAATGGTCGGAATGGTTTTAAGTATGAGATGTGGAGCAGAAGGACGTAATTATTTTTACAGGCACAATGAAATTATATGTTTCTATTAGTTGTTATAGGATATGATAGTTCAAAAAGGGAAAAGACTGCAACCAAGACAGAATTGAAGAAGAATAAAAAAATAACAATTTATTTCATCTGGGAAGGATTACCTAATTCGGTAAGAGAAAAGGTTGGTAAATTTTCATTAGCCAAAGAACTTTGGGATAAGTTACATGACATATATTCTTCACCCATCGCAGATTTAAAAACTTCCAAAGAACATCCAGATACAGATCAAGAAGAATTATGTTCACCATGTCAAACAAATTCAGAAGATGAAGAGTACATAATCACCAGAGGTATGTTGTTTTTCTTTAATTGTGAAAAACTTGGACATCTTGAAATAGAATGCCATGAAGGAAATGAGATAGAAAAGCTAATTGAAAAGGAAGACAATTATGAAGAAGAATTGATTAGTGCTTTATATGAACTAAGAGAAGAAAAAAAGTCACTCAAGAAAGAATTTATGAAACAAAAGGAAAGTGTTCACATTTTTGAAGAATCCCAATAGGTCATCGATAACTTAAGAACTCATCTAGAGGAAGCCAGAAATATCAAAGAAAATATTGAATATCAAAAGTAGTATTTGGAAGCCAACATAGAAGCATAGAAGGAAGAAGAAGAAATGAGAGAGAATATATTGATAGATCATCTTAAGGAAATAACTAACGATCTAAACCAGCTTGAGGTAGAGTTTGGTCAAGAAGAGAAAGGACTTGAAGAAGAAATAATCACATTAAAAATTCATCTTGAAGAAGAAAAAAAAACAGAAGAAGTCATGAAGTCTCAGATAATGAAAAAAGAAGAAGAGGTTGAGAAGCTTGAAGAAGAAGTTGTCACATTGAGAAGTAAAATCGTCAAGCTCAAGAAGAACGTTGAAGAGATAGAAACATCCACATTAGCTATAGAGAATGAAGAGAAGCACTCTAGGTTGCTAGAAAAGAAGAATGGAGAAAATAGAAAGATTTATGCAGAAGTACTCAAAGGAAGGAATCATGGTCAACCAAAATCTATGAAAACTATTGAAGATACATCTTCAAGAAGACCATCCTGTTGGATTAATGAGAGGGGGGGTGAATTAGTAATAGAGAAATTTAATCCTTTTTAACCATATAATCCAATTGTTATATCAATGTAGCATTATCATCCAATAACTGCAGAGTAAATAAGCAATGAAAAAATGAACAATCATACACATACATAGTACACTAGTGTTTTACGTGGAAAACCAAAGCGAGAGAAAACCAAAAAATGTTTTTTCTTATATGTCTTGAAGAATTACATTCATTGTAAGGACCAACTTCCTTTGTTTTCCAGCTGCAACTGGAAGGAGGCTCCAACCCCCTAGTTTCTCAGGCTACAACTTGAGGGAAGCTCCAACTCCCCAATTCTCTGGCTACAACCAGAAGGAGGCTACAAACCCCTATTTTATCTGGCTACAACCGGAAGGTGGCTACAACCACCTGTCCTTGCCCCATCCAACTGCCATGACGTATAATTAGGATGATGGAAACACTATCACACTATCACTATGAGATATATTGTTGTAAACCTGTACCAATCAACCTGTACCATAAAAAAGTGAATCAACCATGCACCAACCTGTACAAAACCTGTACCATGAACAAGTGCATCAACCATGCACCACACCTATACAAAACCTGTATCGTGAACAAGTGCATCAACCATGAACCAAACCTATACAAAACCTATACCATGAACAAGTGCATCAACCATGCACCAAACCTGTAAAAAACATGTACCATGAACAAGTGCATCAACCATGCACAACAAAACCTGTACCATGAACAAGTGCATCAACCATGCACCAAACCTGTACAAAACATGTACCATGAACAAGTGCATCAACCATCCACCAAACCTGTACAAATAACCTGTCACAACAACATGTCCAAACAACCTATCACAACAACCTGTCTCATCAATCTTATCAACCAAATCAGATCTACTCACCAAGATCAATAACCAAGACAACTCTCAAAGATGTGCATCAACCAACCATAACACAAAAACTCATAATCATCACCAAGATCAATATGTGCTTCTAATAATATACCAATAAAAGTATGTTACATCATCCATAAACCATGTGTCAACAATGCTACTGATAAGTGCCTCCAACCATGTACCAAGTATATACCAATCATGTATCAACTACTCATCAACTATGACTCATCAATATGTACCAACATCATCAACTATACACCTCATGTATGTGCCAACTCATCAACTAATTGTCTCAACCATGTACCCAACATGTACCTTAACCAAAATCTCTCATCAATTTCATCATCCAAATATGATTTCTAACTCTGTAATAGACCTAGTGTATATGATCACATACCTGCAAACCTTCCTTAATTTTCACAACAAGAGACTAGCATTTTCATCAAACTTTTCTTTAGTCTCATATGACTAGTTTGGGATTAGTCAACAACCCTAACTTGAAATAATCATAACTATGTACCTGCAATGAATAAAGATATGAAAATAGTACACAATGTTCTTCAATTTCTTTTATGCAATTCCTCCAGATGTCACTACTTAGAACCTCTTAGAAAATGAGTTATAGCAAAAATGGCATACCTTGCTGGATTCTGGCTTATTCTAGAGAGCGACCTTGTAGAGCATTCCCCGCATGGAATATTTGTTAAATCGACCTGAAAATGTTACAAAAAATACTACAGACTGTACTCTAACCAACACATTTTGTCTTACTGAATTTGGATCTGTTATGAAGAAGTTATATGTTTTTACCCGAAACACCTGTTTTAGACTAGTTTCAGGACTAGCCACAAACCCTATTTTCCACGGAGTGTAACTCCAAAAATACAATGACCCACAAGATTAAATTTTTACCATAGATACTTGGATATGTTTCCTCAATGGCCTATCAATTTCACGATCTGAATCATTCTAGAAAAAACCTTATTGCAGAAATGATGAGATGACCTGTAAATAATATACCTTAGAAAGCACCATCAAAATAATTTATTCTCCCTTGAATTACCGCCTTCTTTTCTTCACCTTCCCTCTGAAATTTGGCTTATATATCCTTTGGTTACCTACCTATATATATTAAATATGCTCAAGTGTGATATAAAATGAGAGAGTCTTGCCTCTTATTTATATTCCCCAAATATCTTCCTTAGAAGCATCTTCTAGGTCACTTAACCCATTTCTAGGTCACTTAACATATTTCTAGGTCAACCCATTTATAGGTCACTTAACCTATTTTCCTCATTTTTAGGGTTAACCACTTTTCATAATTAGAAAGTTCTCCATTACTTTATCATTTAAATATTCCTCCTTGACTTTGTCACCTCACTTTATCATTTAAATAATATTCTTTGATTTTGTCACTTCACTTTATTATTTAAATAATCCTTCTTGACTTTGTCACTTTATTTTATCATTTAAATAATAACTTCTTCTTTGCAATCTCTTTGACTGCTTTGATCTTTTGGGGCTTCAAGCCAACATATGAGGGTCCTCCAACTTCGCAAGGCCATAACTCTCAAACCATAAGGAGTTATGTGATGTTCCACATACCACCAGAAATGGAATGAGATGTATTATCCATATAGAATAGTTTGTTCTTCAAATATATCAAAAACCATACCATTATCTATCAAACAAACTTGGGTCCATTACCCAAACCTGGGTTCTCCAACTTATCATGGCCATAACTCTCTAACTGTGAGGATTTATGTGACATTCCACATACCACTCGAAATGGAATGACATGTAATATCCATATAGAATAGTATCAGCTTCAAATATATAAAAAATCATACCATTATACATGAAAAACCTTGGGTCCATTACCCAAACTTTTGTGCTACCGGAATTCACTACCAGACTTTCTCCAAGGGTTGAAATCAATCACTAAGGGTTGACATCAATATACAATATTACTCTCCAATAGTTGACATCAATGACAACCAACAATATATACCAAATATCCATCAACCTAAGCCAATTGTGTGACACATCCATGTTCAAGCCACAAGGAAGCTTCAATCATGATCATGATCAGTCAAGGAAACAATTCAGAAGGACTACGCCACAAAGAAGATCATTCACTCCCAGGTATGCAAATTTATTTTATGCTCATTGTTTTTATTGTACTAACTTTTGACATAAGGTTTCAGATTGCAGGGATTATAAAAGAAATGTTCAAGAAAGAAATGTTTATGTGGCCCCATGTAACATTCAATGTTACAAATCTTATAACTATGGACAGATAGCTAGTGATTGTAGAAGCATGATCGATACTTACATGAAAATAACACTGATATCAGATGTAAGAAAGTATGGATAATAAAACATGAAGAATAGGTGAACAAATACCAGGTCCCAGAGATCGTAAGATTGGCAATAAAATGAGATGAACAAAATTCTACAGAGAAAAAGAAAGATGTCAGATACATAAAAGTTTAGAAAACAACTGAAAGAAAATAAGGACATGTAAATAAGGAATAGGTTCAAGAGATTGTACTTTTAGGCATTGTAGTGAAATATGAATCCACAGATAGAAAGAAAGAAGTCAGAGCTCAGAGAGATGATGAATCTACCAATGAAGATGATGATGAATACACATGAGAGCATGAATTGTTCTGAGCCATCCGCCTTAGAGACTCCCAGGTAATATGAATATTAGAAAGGGGGAGTCTATGCGATAGCTATGACATACCAAATAACCGTCCTTCGAGCAGCTTGCAGAGTTTGAATAGACAGATCCAGAGCAGTCAGTTAGCAGAAGTACAATCAGTTGTAGTAGTGAATACTTCATGATAATACAATGATAAATGAGTCAACATTATGGTCAGTGTGTAGTAGAGTCTTGGACAGTATAGATAGAGATAGATTCATAAGAACACTGATTATGTTTATAAAGATATATGACAGTGGATGAGAGAATGGATTCATATATTGGTTCAAAGAGTGGTTCAAAGACAAAGGAACATTATCATAATTGATGATAATTACACAAGAAATGGCTCGAACAATGCTAATGGATTCAAACTTGATAGATATTTTTTGGACACATGTAGTGCATACAACAATTCACATTCAAAATAGAGTAATGCTCAAAAAAAACGATGACACAAATTCCTATGAGCTATGGAAAGGAAGACCAACAAATGTGAAGCACTTCAGAGTATTTGGAAGAAAATGCTACATCAAAAGAGAAGATGGAATAATCAGAAAGTTTGACTCTCGTGTGGAAAAAGGAGTACTTGTTGGTTACTCAAGTACAAGGAAAACATACAAGTGTTACAATCCAAGGTTGAACAGAGTTGTGGAAATAATCAATGTAACAATTGATGAAACAGGTGGACAATAATTAAAGGAAGAAGAAAATGAATCAATGCAACAACTTTATGAAGAATAAACATAAGATGAAGAAGAAGTCTACATCAAACAACTAGAAGGATTTCAGTTGTTAGAGAACGCAGATTACGTGCACAAATTGAAGAAGGCCTTGTATGGTCTAAAACAGGCTCCTAGAGCATGGTACTCTAGACTAGATAAATATCTACAACAAATAGAGTTCAGAAAAGGAAGTGCAGACAACAACCTATACATCAAGGTAAATCAAGATAGTATTTTATTAATTGAATTTTATGTTGATGATATTATTTTTGGAAGCAATGATGACAGGTTAAGCCAAAAATTTGCAAAGAATATGCATAATGAATTTGAAATGTCATTACTCGGAGAACTATCCTTGTTTCTGGGTCTCAAGATACGTCAAAACAACCAAGGAATTTTTATTTCTCAAATTAAGTGTATCATAGAAAGGCTAAAGAGGTTCGGAATGGAAGATTGCAAACCAGTTACCACTCCTATGAAAACCAATTGCAAGTTTAGCAAAGATGATGATTCAAAGTCTACAGGCCATAGTAATAAAGGTCAATGATTGGTAGCTTACTATATGTGACATCATCCAGACCATATGTAATGCAAGCAGTTGGATAGGTGTCACGATTTCAAGCCGCACCAAAGGAATCACATGGCTTAGCAGTGAAGAGGATTTTCAAATATCTTAAAGGAACATAAGAGTTTGGATTATGGTATCCAAAAGGAAAGGATCTATCACTTATTCCCTACACAGATGTATATTAGGCAGGCTGCATTGATGACCGACGAAGCACCAATGGAGCAACTCTACTTCGGTGAGTGTTTAGTATCTTTGCTAAGAAAGAAACAATCATCCATATCTTTATCTACATATGAAGTAGAGTATATTACAACAACAAGATGTTGTACATAGGTTCTATGGATGAAAAAAACTCTGACTGATATATAGGTTGAGTATGATGATCCCATTTCAATCTATTGTGATAATACAAGTGTCGTCAATATCTCAAAGAACCCGGTGATGCACTCCAAGATGAAGCACATTCCAATCGAGTATCACTTTCTACGGGAACAGGTTACAAAGAAGAACATCAGATTTGAATATGTAGGCACAAAAGAACAAGTGGCAAACATCTTTACAAAATTGCTTCCATGGGAATCCTTTGAGTATCTACACCAGAGACTTAGAGTAATTTCTACTCCAAAATGAATGCTTTTGAATGCTTATCTTATATGTCTTAGATTTACACGAGGAAGTATGATAAAGAGGACATTTCAGGTTGGAAGATTAGTTTTAGAAAGACTTCAGTTAGGGGGAGTATCCCCAGATGGAAAGATACATTTTCCATTGATGACAAAGGGGGATAGATTTATCAGATGCAAAGGTAAATAATTGGAGAAACAACACATAGGCATGGTGCAAGGGGGAGTGATGGTCACACGGGGAGCATGAGTTATATTACTTCATTATTGCATCGTATTGTTTATATTAATGCCAAAGGGGGAGATTGTTGATTATTTAGGTTGGTTTTCATTGATGTCAACCCTTGAATAAAGTTCAGTAGAAAATTCCAGTAGCACAAAGGTTTGGGTAATGGGACCAAGTTTGTTTGATGGATAATGGTATGAGTATTGATATATTTTTCGATAAGACTATTCCAAATGGATAGTACATGTCATGCCATTTCCGATGGTATGTGGAATGTCACAGAACTCCTCACAGTTAGAGAGTTATGGCCATGTGAAATTGGAGAAAGGTTTGGGTAATGGACCCAAGTTTTTTTTATGGATAATGGTATGAGTTTTGATATATTTGCAGGTAAGAATATTCTAGATGGATAGTACATGTAATGCCATTTTCGGTGGTATGTGGAATGTCACATAATTCCTTACGATTAGAGAGTTATGGCCATGTGAAGTTGGAGAACCCTCATGAGTCATCTAGAAGCCCCAAAAGGTCAAAGTAGTCAAAGTGTTTGCAAAAAAAAAAATATTTAAATAATAAAGTGAAGTGATGAGTGTACTATAAGTCAAAGAGGATGTAAAATAAATTATTTAATTAATAAATTTAATGGAGAACCTACTAATTATGGAAAGTGGTTAAGTTAAGTGGACCAGTGGTTATAAGTGGGTTAACCCTAAAATAAGTAAAGTGGGTTAAGATGGTTAGAAGGTAACTCCTTGAGGAAGCTACATAAAAGTACAAATAAGAGGAAACGGTCTCTAATTCAAATCACACTTGGATATCATTGAATATCTATATTTGTGAAAGGTTATTTGGGCAGGTATTATTGATAGAGAAAAATTGCAGCAAAAAACGTGGGACATGAAAAGTGAGACATAAAAAGTGTGGCAGAAAAAGTGCGGTAGGAAAAATGCGGCAGAAAAAGTGCAGAAAAAACATTGTAGCAGAAAAAGTGCGGAAGAAAAAGTGTGGCAGGAAAAGTACAATAGAAAAAGTGCGGCAGAAAAATCGCAGCAGGAAAAGTGCGGCAGAAAAACCGTAGTAGAAAAATTTCTGCAGAAAAATTGAGGTAGTGGATTAGCGACAACAAAACCGTGACAACAGAATGCTACAAGAAGAAAAAAAGGTATGGTTCTCATATGTGTAGTGTTGAATTTATGAATCAAGTTGAGGGTTCTCCTTGTAAATATGTTGGATGCCCTATGGGAAGTTTATGGCTTGTTGTAGAGTTGATCTGGGGCAGATCTACTGAAGTTTAATATTGGTTCATGTTTGAGGGATTTTGGTTGAGTTATGTTGTTGAAGTTATTGGTACAGATAGAGGTTGTATAACAGTGAGGTTCTAGCACATGGTTTGAGGTACAGACTTGTTGTATAGTGTTTGAGGTATATGTGATCAGATCAAATTTGGATGATGAAATTGACGGGGGCTTTTGGTTGAGGTACATGTTGGGTACATGGTCGAGACAATTAGTTGATGTGTTGGCACATACATGAGGTGTATAGTTGATGATTTTGGTACATATTGATGAGTCATAGTTGATGTGCATTTGATGCATGATTGGTACATATTTGGTGCACGGTTGATGCACTCGTTGATGGTACAGGTTGAGGTACAGGTGGGTGCATGGTTGATGCACTTTTTTATGGTACAGGTTGTTTGGTATAGGTTGTTACAGTTTGGTTGGTTGTAGTTCAGTGGTACAGGTTGTTACAGTGGTATATCTCATAGTGATAGTGTGACAGTGGTTCCATCATTCTACTTCTATGTCATGGTAGTTGGATGGGGAAAGGACATGTGGTTGTAGCTGGAGAACATAGGGCATTGTGACCTCCTTCTGGTTGTAGCCAGAGAATTGGGGAGTTGGAGCTTCCCTCAAGTTGTAGCCTTAGAAACTAGGGGGTTGGAGCCTCCTTCTAGTTGTAGCTAGAAAACAAAGGAAGTTATTGCTTCCAATGAATGTAATTCTTAAAGACATATAAGAAAAAGAATTATGTGGTTTTCTCCAGCTTTGGGTTTCCAAGTAAAACATTGTTGTACTGTGTATGTGTGTGATTGCTCATTTGTTCATTGTTTATTTACTCTACAATTATTGGATGATAATGCTACATTAATATAACACTTGTATTTTATGGTGAAAATGATTAAATTTCTCTATTGTTGATGCACCCCACTCTCAGTAATCCAACAAATACTATCCACCTACAAATTGGCGGCACTCATAATTTTATTGATCATCGCCTTACTTAATAATTCAATTGCTATATCCATGTTGTCAACAATTTTCAAATCATTATTGCCTATGGTGGTTCCATAAAATGTGGGGGGCATTGTGAAAACATGTGCCTACAAATTGGTCAGTATAACCTGAAATATCACATGTTTTCTATTGACATGGGTGGTTGTGACATTGTTCTTGGTGTTAAATGGTTACGCACTCTTGACCCCATCACCATGGATTTTAAGGAATTAACCATGCAATTCCAACGGGAAGGAAAACATTATAAATTCCAAGGCATTATAGCAGGGTCTCCAGAGATCTTCAATTCCCATCACATGGAAAAGTTACTCAAAAAAGGTCATTTTGGCATCATTTCCCAACTCCATTCCATTCAAGCAGTTGAGACACCCCGGATACACCAAAAAATTCAAGAGATCCTTTCCCACCATCCAACTGCTTTCCAAACTCCCCAGGGCCTTCCCACCTCCCATGAAGACCATGAGCATTCCATTTCTTTAATCTTGGGCAACCTTCCTCCCAATGTTCTCCCTTATCATCATCCATTTTCTCAAAAAAATGAAATTGAGAAATTTTTCCAAGAATTATTAGAAGCGGGTGTTATCTATCCCAATACCAACCCTATTCCTCACATGTTTTCTTGGTCCTCAAGAAGGAAGGTTGATTCAAAAAGATATTTTAAAGACAATGGTTGAGTTTTAAAAACATGAATTCATTAACCATTTATGAATTTGATGAATTTGATGAATTAATGATGAAACATGGAAGCCATATAAAATATACAGATCTAGAAATAATCACAAGAATCAACAAACCATAACAACAAAAGTTGATAACAGATTTCGGCAATATCGCCTACGTCTCTGGGCCTTTGTCTCAGTGGGTGGGGCTTTCTTATTTCTCTTCAAAGCTTCAAAAGTACATCATAAAAGTGCCAAATGGATTACAAACTGATATGTCTATGTTCTGCTAGATCTCAAGAACTTGTCACAACTGACAACACTGAAAACGGATGAACGAAGCTCCTGAAAATGGCCCGCAAAGTTGCTCTCCTCAATGGCTTCCTTGCATAAAAATGTCTTTGGATTTTCAATTATTCATCATTTCCTTGTTCTAAACCTCTCCAAGGTTGTCAAGAACCTCTGGTTTATATAGTCTTGAAGTTGGAAAAAAACTCCTAACTTCCCCCCAAGATCTGGCCTCAAAAAGAGCTCCAGATCCTCCAATAATGGCTGGAAATGGCCCACAAAGTTGCTCTCCTCAATGGCTTCCCTGCATAAAAATGTCTTTGGATTTTCAACTCTTCAACATTTCCCTGTTTTGAACCTCTCCAAGGCTGTCAAGAACCTCTAGTTTATATAGGCTTGAAGTTGGCAACAAACTCCCAACTTCCCCCCAAGATCTGGCCTCAAAAAGATCTCCAGATCCTCCAATAAATCTCTCAATATCAGGCTACAAATTAATTAAAATCATAATACATAGTTAAAAACCCACTTTTGGCTAAAATTAGGGTGCAAGCCCCTCTGTCCGGGCTCCTGGTCATATGGGTGCCCTCCATGTGGCCCTAGGCTGGCTGACGCTGGTCCTTAGCCCTTAGCTCTCGATCCTTGGTTGCAGGTGTGGCCATGTACCCACAACCCTGATCTCCACGCGCCCCCCTTGCTAGATTATCCCCTGGTTATGCCTTTGGTTATGCACCTTGGTCGACGGGCTAGCCTGACCGACCAGGTGCTAACCCCATAATCTACACTAATAGTTTAAGAGAATATGCCATGGGTCTTATGGTAGTGGTCCTATGCAGTTGCGTCAGGGGCTGGGGCTAGGCCCCAACCCTTTAGTTTGCCCAAATTACATTATAGAAAGTTTAAATATTAGATTTAAACTATAGTTTACAAGTAACAATGTGGGCGGGCTGGTAGCCCGGCCCTTCCAAAACGCACCTCTCAGACCGGAGGTCATGGGTTTGACTCCCCTAGATTCCATACAATTTTACCACTACCAACCTCTCGAGGGGTGCCACTTGGAACCATTACATTCACCCACATAAGGACATGCGTCAACCAACAATTCGTCCACCTTCCATCCTGCGTGTCTACCCTACCAACAATGTCAACTCATTGCCACGTCACTTGTACGACCGTACGAACTGTACGGTCAGCTTCCACGTCAGCACTATACGGACTGTACAGTCATTAAAATATTTACTTATTTGGAAAAACAAACAAATCAAGATATCTTTCGTATACGGTTTTTGTTTGAGCCCGTTCAAGTTGCGTTGGGTTTGTAACGATGAGACCTACACAAACGTCTGTTTTGAAGCAATTCTAAGAACTTTGATTTTTTGGCCTTCCTAGACCCATTTTGGTTCTGGGATCGATTTTGGATCAAAGGCACTTGATGCATGTGTATTGATTTTTTTTCCCTTAAAAAACTTACCATCATGGACAAATTTCCCATTCCTTTCATAGATGACCTTCTGGGTGAACTCAATGGGGCTCAATACTTTACCGAAATGGACCTACATTCAGGCTACCACCAGATATGTATGAAAGAGGAAGACATCCCCAAGACTGCATTTTTCACTCATGAGGGCCACTATGAGTTCTTGGTCATGCCCTTTTGTCTCTGTAATTCCCCTTTCACTTTTCAAAGCCTCATGAATCATGTCTTTTGTCCTTTCCTCCTTCACTTTGTGTTAGTTTTCTTTGATGATATTCTCATTTATAGTCAAATTTGGCCATTTGTTGACGTTTGAATCTATCAGGACCCAAACAACAACCTCACGAGGATATGAATCCCCCTGCGATTTTAGAGAGGTGGTACTCCTCTTTGGATAAAAGGTATATATGTGATATCTTGGATTAAGAGAATTCTAAGGAAACAAACCCTAGATATTCATTGCTTGGATTTATTCAAACAAATGGTTCTTCAAAAACCTCATATGATCTTTATAATCAACAAAAAATCTCTTTTAAAATAAGAAAAGATTGAAGGAGGGCTTCAACATAAGAATTTCTTTGTGATCAACATCACATACAAAATCTTCTTAATCATATATAAATGCATCCATATCTTCTTCACGAGAAATAGGAGAGAATAATTTGATCATCTCAAAAAAATTTAAAGGAGTATTAATATAAATATCAAAAGAGAATTTTATAGATCAATTTAAAATATCTCATACTTAAGACTCAAAGTTACAAGATACAATCAAAATCAACCCCAAAGCAATTCTTTGTGAAGTTTTAATCATGAAATATGTTCTTCATTACAAAAATTTTGGCAATCAATTATATGGCTATAAATAGTCCATGATCATATAAGAAAAAATCTTTTGAAGAAAACAAGAAGAACACTCAAAAACTCAGCCTTGTTCCCAATTTAGAGATTCAAGCATAAAACTATGAGAAATGGTGTATAAGAAGAGAAAGAGTGGAGAAGATGGAGATCTCTCTTCGTTGATTAGAAGTTTGGTTGTATATTCATGGTTGTATCTTCTTCTTCCTCTAATATCCTGCCCCGCCCCTTTGATAAATTTGATTATGGAACCCTTCATGAAACACTTATTCTCTTTAAAAAAACAATTTTTCTAATTACTTGAGTAGTTAGGGTTTTTCCCTTCTTTAATTTCTCATACACTTTTATTTTCTTGAAGAATTCACTTTAATTGATTCCTCATTTAAGTGTTTCAAATTATTTCACACCATTATTATTCGTATCTTTAAAATGCGTCCTTTTCTTTTTTTAATAAAATTTTTTAAATAAACTTTTATTTTCAAAAACTTTATTAATTGTCCTTTAAAAGAGGATTGTATTTTATTTTTCTAGAAGTGATAGTCAACTTTTCAACCATGGAAATCACTTCAAATGTGATATTCATTGCCTTATATTTCCAACAATATATTTTTTTCCCAAATCCGACTCTTGGATCTCAAGATATGAGCGCGTGAAGTTGAATTGTCACAAAGACCTATTAAAAATGAAGTTGATTTATATTTCGTTTTCTAGGAAACATATGGTCACTTTCAGTCCTTCTAACCTATATCAACATCTTCCTCATCGAAATACCTTTCTAATAGTATAAAACTTGCGCAATTTTGTCGCCCGAAGCTCAAGATATGGCCTTCAGAAGTTTGTGACTCAGCCACCGTCGATCGAACGTCTTGGGAAAATGTGGACCCTTGGATTTAATTTTATACTTCTTCATAAGAAATTCGACCTTTTGGTTTAAAATATTATCCCACATGTATGGGAGTGTGGATATTTTAAATGTATATATTAAAAACTCCTTTATGCTTTACATGTGAGTCAAGTGGAGTGTATAAAGATTTAAGCATTCAACCTTCACTTAGGAAATTAATTAATAATTAAAATTTTGACAAAATGTCAACCTCTAACCATGCCCAATCATCGTGATGAGTCATACAACCACACGTTTCATCAATGGTAAGCTTCCACATGTCACCAATAATATCATGCCATGTGTCATACAATAATAGTGTGCCACATGTCACCAATAAGAATATGCCACCTGTCTCCCTCTATGATATGCCATGTGTCATCCTCTAACCATGCCCAATCATCGTGATGAGTCATCCAACCACACGTTTCATTAATGGTAATCTCCCACATGTCACCAATAATATCATGCCATGTGTCATCCAATAATAGTGTGCCACATGTCACCAATAAAAATATGCCACCTGTCTCCCTCTATGATATGCCATGTGTCATTAGTAATGCCATGTTTCATCAATGTTAAGGTGTCACATGTCACCAATAAGATCATTCCATGTGTCATCCAATAATAGTGTGCCACATGTCACCAATAAGAGTATGCCACATGTCTCCCTCCATGATATGCCATGTGTCATTAGTAATGAACTGCCATGTGGCACCATTCATATGCTGCCATGTGTAATATTTTGTCATGTACTGTAATAGTCTCATTGGTTGGAAATGAACCAATGATGAAACTCCATGTGGAAATACTTAATTGGTTGCAGGTATAATATATTAAACTAACTTCTAACCATTCCTAGCCATCGTGATGAGTCATCCAACCAAATGTCAGCACGTTTCATCAATGGTAAGATGCCACATGTCACCAATAAGATCATGCCATGTGTCATCCAATAATAGTGTGCCACATGTCACCAATAAGAATATGCCACCTGTCTCCCTCCATGAGATGACATATTTCATTAGTAATTCCACGTTTCATCAATGGTAAGCTTCCACATGTCACCAATACGATCATGCCATGGGTCATCCAATAATAGTGTGCCACATGCCACCAATAAGAATACGCCACATGTCTCCCTTCATGAGATGCCATGTGTCATCAGTAATGAACTTCCATGTGGCATCATTCATATGTTTCCATGTGTAATATTCTACCATGTGTAATAGTCTCATTGGTTGGAAATGAACCAGTGATGAAACTCAATGTGGAAAGATTTAATTGGTTGAAGGTATAATATATTAAACATAGGATAAAAATAAGGAAATGAATAAGTGTATGTGAGATGAAATGAAGTGGTGATATAAGGCAGATGGAGGGTTGGTAAGCATGACGGGTTCGTACGGGTAAGAAAAATGAAGTGAGTGAGTCCATGAACCCGTAGACACGATGAACCCGCAATGACTAAAACCCAAATAATCTTAGTGTTTAAAAACAGAAGGTGGAGTATAGTGAAGGGGAATGGGATGAGAGTTTAGAAGAGAGGGTAAGTGAGGGGGAGGGGAAATATGAGTGTAGAAAATATAGGGGATGATGTAGGGTGAGGTAAGGGGGTAGTTTGTAGGCAACGTAGAAGCAGACTCGGGGGTGAGGGATGTGAGGGGGTTTGGAATATGAGAGTTTGTCCGACCGCCATGGAGGAATAAGGGAGGGGAGGTGGATTAAAAAATAAACTAAGTAATGTGAAGTATGGCGGGGAGGATGGAGAGATAAGTAGTATGGTAAGGTGAGGAGGAGGGAATAAAGGGAGAAGAATGGGAGAATAATTAAATAATTCTTAGTGTTGTGAAGGGGAAGAAATAACATGGGTCTTAAGGCCATAAGAATTTGAATAAAATAAGGGTCTTGGGCCCATAAAATTTGAAGACAATTATGGGTCTTGGGCCGGAAAAATTGAAGAAAACAAGGGCCTTGGGCCCAAAAAATTTTAGATGTGTTTCAAAGAAATTATCTTTATTCCACATGGAAGAAGTACCCTTTTTCCTCTTAAACATAAACCTGGATATATTGAGCATACAAACTCGGATTTTCAATCTGAAAAATGCATGGTGAAGATGAGACTAAGGGATACACAATGAACTTATAAAAGTTCAAAATATTTCTTCTTTTGATATCATTTTTTTTATGAATCCAAGAGCGGGAAAATATAGATGAGTACCAAATTTTGGTCAACACCTGTGCATCTCACCCATGTAGATCAATTTATCCATCTCCTCTCCAAGAACCAACTTTTCCTCAAACAGTCTAAATGTTATTTTGGTGCCTCTGAAGTTGAGTAGCTAGGTCATATTGTTGGCAAGGATGTTGTAAGGGTGGATCCAAAGAAAATTGAAGTTATGCAGAATTGGCCTCACCCTAAAACTCTTAAAAGTATACGTGATTTCCCAGGTTTAACGGGATATTATTGCAATTTTGTTCATAATTATGGTAAAATTGCATATCCTCTCACAAGTCTCCTTAAAAATAATTCTTTTAGTTGGACTCCAACAACTGACCAATCCTTTCAAGCCTTGAAAGAATTTATGTGCACTACTCTTGTACTGGCCCTACTTGACTTCACCAAGACCTTTGTTCTAGAATGTGATGCATCCAGGAGAGGAATTGGGGAATCCTCATGTAAGATTGATGACCTTTGTCTTTCACCAACAAACAATTGTCAGACCGACATCTAGGCCAATCGATTTATGAAAAGGAAATGTTGGATATTTTGCATGCAATGGATCTCTGGCACCCTTATCTATTGGAACAACACTTCTAAATTAAAATGGATCATCAAAGCCTCAAGTACTTCCTGGAACAATGAATTTCATCCCCATAGCAACAAAAATGGGTGACCAAGCTCTTTAAATATGATGAGATTGTTTACAAGAAGGGAAAATAAAACGTGGTGGCCGATGCTCTTTCCCGAAAATATGGAGATGAAGGGTCCCTCTTTTCCCTCTCATTCATTGTAGCAGACTGGCTTCAGGTTATTCGACGAGAATGGTTTCAAGACCCTAATTTCTAGCCTAATCCAAAAACTTCAACACGATCTGCAAGCTTCTCCAGGGTACTCTTAGCACAATGAAGATTTTTGCTATAAAGGTCACTTGCATTTAAGCATACAGATGACCCTTAAACCCAAGGTGCTATCTGAGTTTCATGCTTCACCTACAATGGGCCATTTAGGTTTTACCAAAACTTATGAAAGGGTAAAATGATGCTTCTTCTGGGACAGTATGAAACATGACATCCGCACCTTTGTGGTTGAATGTGATACATGTCAATGCAATAAGGGCGAGACTGTCAAACTTCCTGGTACACTCCAACCAATTCTGCTTCCACCTACTATTTGGATGGATATTTCCATGGATTTCATTGTTGGATTACCCCAATCAGGCAATAAGTCATTCATCATGGTGGTAGTAGATCATCTTTCCAAAAATGCTCATTTTTGTGCTCTTCAATACCCATTCACAACATCCAATATAGTGGCTCAATTTTTTATGAATAATATCTTCAACTCCATGGAATTCCTCATTCTATTGTTTCTGACCGTGATCCCACTTATACCATGAATTTTTGGCAAGAACTATTCTGGCTCCTGGGAACTCAATTGCATCTCAGCACAACTTACCATCCCCAGAATTATGGCGAAACATAAGCGGTCAACAAGTGTTTGGAAACATATTTGAGGTATTTTGCATCTAAAAGATAACATCAATGGGTTCAGTGGTTACCCCTAGCTGAATGGTGGCACACCACCTCTTATCATACTAACACTCGCATGAATCCTTTTGAAGCAATCTGCAGACAAAAGCCACCATCGATTCTCCCATACATGTCGGTTATCTCCAAAGTTCAGGAAGTTGACCGCAATCTCACCGTCCACATGAACATTCTTTGTACTCGCAAAGACAATTTGGTAATGGCTCAAAATCTCATGAAGTGGCAGGAATACCAAGTTTGTTATGAATGTCAATTTGTTGAAGCGGATAAGGTGTTTCTCCACCTCCAACCATACAAGCAAACTTCACTCAAAGCCTAGCAGTGTCATAAACTTGCACCAAAATTTTATGGTCCTTATACTATTCTCAAACGCGTGGGTCCAGTGACCTATCAGTTATATTTTCCTAGTCACTCCAAGCTACATCATGTTTTTCATGTCTCATGCTCGAAGAAAGTGATTGGCACCAAATTCCACACCCACACTAGCCTAATGTTGAGGAAAATATATGAAATGATCTTACTCAAGCATTTTCAGATCTTTCTTGGATAAAGTGATATAGACGGTAATATCACCCTAGGTTTATAGCCATAAAAAATGTTATCCTAATTTACAAGTATTGTTTACAAGTGCTTAGGCTGTTTTTTTTTATAAATAAAAGCTTGCTGAAAATTTCATTTTTTATGTAATTTTCTACACATATCAGATGCCGAAATAAATATAGAGATAGAAGTAAAGACACCAATTCAATAATCAAAATAGATGAGACATAAAGAAATCCTTATTTCATTCCAATTCATCAAAGAATCATTCTCTTTACAAAATTTGTTGAGGAAGTTTTGGACCAAAGTCAAACTTAGACGTCCCCGATGAAACATACAAAAGGACTTCTGACAGAAAATCAAAATCTGAACTTGAAAATATGGATCAGCTTGCCATAGATTTCTACCCACTAGACTCTGCACAATAGCCTTTGTCGGTCATGAAAACTAATTCACAAACAGACAAGTCTACACAGACTATCAAATATAGATCAACACCTCTGAAAAACAAGTGTCTGAATGATGCAATTCAACCCTGAATCTTGTTGTCTACAATAAGACCCTGCTATCATAAAAAAGAATTAGGCTTGTAATGAATTAAGGAATGAATGAAAACTGAACTATCTCAACACAAACTCAAAGAGAAAACCTTAGTATGCTTCTCATTCTATTCTCCTCTTGTTCCTCCCTTTCTGTTTGCCTTTAAACAAATTAGAATTGGTTGAAGTAGTTGAACTACATCATTAATTAAGTTAACTAAAAACTAAACTAACTTTTTAGTTAGGGGGAAAAGTAATAAATCATAATAAGGTTTTTTTTTAAATAAATAATAACTAGTAGGTGGGACCCCTTGTGACTCCCTTTAGCTTTTAACAATCATAACACAACTAGTTAATTAAACAAAACATCCCTCCTTGTGACTCCCATCATCACATTTACATTTTACAATTTATCTCAATGATATTTGAAATTATTTTCAAAATATGTTACTCATATATCCAAAAAATAACATGTTTTCCAAAATTTCTGAAGTCAATTGCCATCAACAATAAATAAAATAAAACTTAAAAACCATATTTTCCACTCTAAGAGGAAATCCTTTCTTTGTTGTTGATGTCACCTTTTGATCTCTTTGAATTTCCCTTAGGTTGTGTTGAGCCTTTAGGTCTAATCTTCCTGATCACATGAGAGAAATTGTCCCTCAAATGCATGTGGGAGGACACAGATTTATCAGAGCCATTGGAGGGTGAGGAAGGGGCAGCAATGGCTTTTCCTTTTTCAAGGGCATGGTGGGCCTTGGTTTTCAACCTTTTACTTGCATGGGAAGACTGAATTGGTGAGTGGATAAGGGCAGCTTGGAAGATTTGGTTGATAGGCGGGGGAGAAGGTAAAGACAAGTTAGGCCAACCACGATGTTGGGAGATTGTCGGGTGGAAAATATCTTGCCATGCATCATTTTTGGGAACTTCAAGCTGTAATGAGACATGAGGGGGCACGGGGATACCAGGGACCTATGGGGATTGGAAGGGAGGCCTTTCAGGCCTAGGTTGGACCACTCCTTGCCCAATCCAATTAAAAAACCCAGCCTGAAACAACTGGCCTAACTCTTCCGAGTCAACATCAAAGTGAATGGAGAATATTGGCTTTCTAGGGCCCCTGTTCCAATTACCTCTTCCTTGGTTACCTCTGCCATGGCTACCTCGGCTGAAAAAAGCTCATTCCTCTATGCATACTTGATTAGAAAATAGTTCCTTTAACAACCATACATGACAACTCCTTTTAAAATATGAAATAAATTTTGGCTCAACAACATATCAAACTCATGCAATCCAATCCATACCAATTGTCTAATCATTGTCGATGAGCAGGGGGTGAGTAAAGGTTCTGGGATATGTGAGGAGTTGTATTGAGAGAAAAAATTTAAAATGAGGGGGGAAAGATCATGGTTACTTCTCATAAACAACAAACAATCAACTGAAATGTAACCAAAGAACATATCCGTTGGAAGCTAGCCAAAGCGGAAAGAAGGCGATTTTGGGAAAGAAGGCATGTAGGAGGAAAGCGACAACTGGAGGGAAGAGCAGCACGCGCGCATGAATGGAATACCTAACGACATTAGGGTTAGGGTTTTTGCAATGTATTGTAATGGCTGAAGAGACTATAACGTATAAATATATATACTTAGGTCTCATAGGGGATAGGGTGATTCATAGTTGATTGATAGAGAGAAAGGAATATGAAGAGTCGGACGTGAGGAAGCGAATGCTATGTAATATTTTGTTGTATGACCTATTTTTGTAATATTTTGAGCTAGAGAGGACTGAGGAGGGTATATCTTGAGGGTTAGATCATAGGCTGAGGATCCTGGTGTGATCTAGTTCACCTCATAATAGATGTTAACTCGACTGTGAAGAGATGTAAAGCATGTGGCGCTATAGTTAAGAACTACTATAATAAAATAGCTAAGAGATAGATCTTTGTGGACGTAGCCCAGGGGGGGTGAACCACAGTAAAAATCATGTTATGTGATTGAATGTATGTGTTTCTTTATTATATTTTAGTAGATATTGTCATGCTAATTGAATGAGTTGTTATATTTACTGCATAATCATAAATAATGGTGTATTGCGTTAAGAAGTTATGATAGCACTTTCAACATATAGTTCTAAGATTCTCCACTCAATACTAGGCTACAAACACATGAGTATTGTAACCACCCATTAAGACTATCTCGGGTGAGATGGCGCAGTGCACCCTGTGCGCTGCATTGCCTTCTAGTTTACCATGAGGGTCGATAGTTTTAGAGGCTTTGTTGGAAACCCGAACAGACATGAACCATGGGTCACTCAATACAAACTCAGACAAGAGATATAAGTAAATATAAGCCAACAAATGGTTATGTTTTCATTGGTAGGAACAATAGAGGATTGGGTAAATGAGATATGTTGAATATCTGGTAAAAGATACATAATATCTGCGAGAGGCGGAACAAGAGAATATTAAAGCAAAGAAGAAATCAATGAGCTACTTGAAGGGGATGTTGAGACCATGGAATCCCACAAAATCAGAGATTGAAAGCTGGCTAAGGACAAAAGAGCTAGAGTGTTCACAGAAAGATAACAAAAACACTAGAATAACACCCTGCAAATATCTTGAGAAATACGTGTTTACTTATTTGCATGAAGTCTTTTTCTATGATTTTCCACACTTATTGCAGGAATGGATACTAAGGTTGAAGGATAACCATGCAAAAAACTGGATCCAAAAGATAAAGTGGAACCCGATATAGATTGAGCAGTTACAGCAAGTGAACAACAAATTCACCTGCGCAGTAGATTTTTGGCTCAACGGTATTGTGGTGGGATTTATAATAGAGTTTGTACTAGATACAATGAAATTGTACAACACAGCGGAGAAAGAGTTTCTATGTGGACCTTGAGGAAGGTACATTAGATCGATGTATACTTCTATCAAGATACTATTATACAACAAAGGTGTAATGACAATGGAGTCCGACAGCTAAACTTCCCTGCATGCATGGGGGAAGGGGAGAAGCACTGACAGAAAAAGGAGAAATGAAAGGAGGAAAGGATAAGGGAAAGAAGGAGGAAACCTTGGACCCAATCATGATGGATGACAACAAGATCAACAGGATCATGGCGACAAATGGAAAGACGTGTAGCAGAGTACCCTACCAATACAAGGTGTATACCAAGAATAGAGTCGTAGTCGCAAGTGAAGGCTTGGCGAGTGAAGAGGAAGAGGTAGAGGATTTCCAGGCTATGGAGCAGATTGAGGAAATTATGTGTGCAACATATGAGAGGAATACGAGAGGTCCAAGAATGGGAAGAGAAGGAAACAATCCTATCCATATTAATTTCAGTGTGGAACCCATGTGCGATTAATACACCAAAGAGAACACCATCGTTTAGACAACTGAAGTTAGGAAGAAGTCAAACAATAGGAAGTACATATACACAAGGAACAACAACTGGAGGAGCCAGTTCAGGAAACACTAGTCAAGTATCTACACCACGTGGAGGCAGTAGTTCAATGTTCAGAATGGTAGGACACGATCCCACCATCAGGTTACCATAATTTCAAGGATAAGCGTCGGAGGAGCCAGAAAAACATTTGTTCATTTGTGAAAATATTTGGGAAGAAAAACAAATCACAGAAAAAGATACTAAAATGGCACAGCTAGCGATTACATTAAGGGATCGTGCATTGGATTGGTACATGAGTTTAGCTACAAACAGTCCACTAGGGACAACCAAAACAATTGCAGATATCAAGAAATTGTTGATAAACAAGTTTCAAAAGCCAAGTTCAGAAGATCAGTACATGAATGAGATGATCAAAATTAGACAAAAATCGGGAGAATCCATATGGGAGATTGACCAGAGATTCAACTGACTAAAGGGGAAGTTGAAATATCTCATGACTAATATGCAACATAGGCACCTGTTCGTCAATTCACTACTCCCACACTTAAAATATCCACTACGACAACAAAAGTTTCAGACGTAGGCAGAGGCTTTATAGGCAGCCCTACAACTGGAATAAAACCAGTACCAGCAGATGGATCTATCCATCGAAGAACTGAAGGAGGATTTGAAGAACTTAACGTTCTAGTTGAACCAAAATAGAAGTAAGGACAAACGAGAAGTCGTTTGGTGTACTACATGCATGAAAGAATGACACCACAAGAACAAATGTCCAACATTCGTGCAGTATATGGCAATAGGAATACTAATTTCGTTACCAACATGAGGACTATGGTGCGATATTTGTAAGAAACTGGGCCACAATGCAGAAATACCAGACAATCCCAAAGATTTCATATTGCAACTTTTGCAACTCAGTGGGCCACGACGACAAAGATTGTAGAACTATGGAATTTATGCGAGAGAGGACATCAGATGCATACAGAGTGCAGGAAGAAATGATGACTGGGCAAGCTACACCATAATTTAACCAATTTCCAGCCCCATACAACACTGCGCAACAACAATATAATACTTCACAACAACCATACAATACATTGCAACCTCAGTACAATACCGCACAATATAATTAGGCGCCTAAGTATAACACACTGAGAAGAGATCGAGTGGGCTACAGAGGTGGAGGATGAGCGAGAGGAGGTTTTGGAAAAATTCGAGGACCAGTGGTATGTCACAATTGCCAACAACCGGGACATTATGCAAGGGAATGTCCACTTCCACCAACAACATGTATGTATTGTCGCGCATCAGACCATGATATGGAAGAATGTCCGACACTATTAGTAAAGATCCAGGAAAAGAGGAACCAAAACAACCAAAATGTTCAATGGATTTCAGCCTGAAGCAAGGGATGAAGGACAAAACATCAACATAGTTACCTGTGGAGGAGATAAAATAGGAAATGACGTAGTCCGACAAGAACCAATACAACACCAGTGGGTGAAGAAGAACATCGAACCAAGGAAGCAATTTGACGCGCAGAAGGAGAAAGAGATATTTAATCAAGACAAACAAGAATTCTAGAAGGACGATATTGTGTCAACTTCGACTGCGAAGCAAAGCAAGGAAGCACCAGAGTATGAGATGCCTCGATTATTGGATCATACCAATGAAATGAAACCCATGGAACAAGTAAGTACAATCAAAGGATTTTTGCAATCATGTGTAAAAGTATTAAATGATCCAACATCTGTCAAAATATTGAAAAACATATTAGAAAGATGTAGTATAGAGACTGAAGGAAAACTAGAACAAAAAATAGTCAATCACCTACATACAAGGAGAAGAATGAGTAGGGAGTTCAGACTAAATGCCAACATCAGATATTTCAACATGGGAGACATCATACTAGATCTAGGATCTAAAGTTAATGTATTACTAAAGAATACATGACAATGCATGGGAGAGCCCACATTAGGATATTCACATGTTCAACTGAAGCTAGCAAACCAACACAGAGTCCTACCAATTGGTAGACTGAAAGGAGTGTCAGTAGACCTGTATGGGGTGCACACTAAAGAAGACTTTGAAGTGATTGAAATAGTGGATGGAACAACACCATATCCAACGTTTCTTGGTCTGGATTGGGCGTTTGACAACCAGGCCATAATCAATTTGAAGACATGGAAAATGACATTTGAGTCAGGTGAATACAGGGTCATCGCACCATTAGACCCATCAGAAGGGGAAAGGTTTGTAGAACCCACTTTCTTAGACTTAGAGGAAATCAACGAGTTGTACAGAACACTTGCGCGCGATGAGGATTACGTGAACCCAACTGCAAATGGGATAATCAGTCAACGAAGCATTACTTCATGTGCGAAAGACTCAAATATTGGTTTAGAGAACTGGCAACAAAGGCTACACGAAGTTTCCACAAGAAGATGTGCACAAATAAACCGTGCAGTAAGATGGGTAGGCATAAAGATAAGGGAACCACCCAGTTTCCACAAAATAAACGATCTGGAAGTATTCTTGGCACAACATGAAGATGAAGTTTTAGAGAATTAGAGACTCTTAGCACTTGATACAGCACTCAGGGCCACACTTGCAATATGGTGGGGCACACACAAAGAGACAATCATAGATTGGTACCAATGTAAGCGGTTACTGCGCATAAGGTTCGGCGCAGAACGAAAAAACAACAAGAAACAGAAGTATTATGGATAGGGGGAACTAGAGGAACACTTGGAAAAGTGAAGAACGTCGTGGAAAAAGACACCCCTAGAAGAACGACCTTGTCAATTCATCCACACTCTAGAGGGCATGCCAGCGAACGAGTATGTAGACCAGGGACTGTGCAAAGAAACTGTGACCTAGATGGTATTACAACAGAACTTTACAGTCACTTTCTCATTCGAACATGAGAACCCCAACATAGATGCATCTCTTAAATGGATAAGATGAGTGATATTCATCAAGGAACCAGAAGTCAAACTCATAACAAAAGAACAACAGCGGAACAAACAGACAGTCAAGGAACTGTTGTCATGTTACCATGTGCATGAGGATGCACTAGAGGAAGACGATCCATGTGATATTCAGATCGAGGAAGTAGAAGGTGAAAGAGAAGTGGAGGGTCCACCTATAGAATCAAAATTCATTGCTGCACTGATCAAGGTGAAGAAATTCAATATTGGGATAGCAGAGAATCCCAAAATTGCCAACATTGGAGATTACTGGGATGAGCAAACAATAGAAAGCATATTAGAGTTACAGCGCGAGTACAACGACCTTTTTTCCACAACATTTACAAAGATGAAGGGTATAGAAGGGGATCTAGGAGAAATGAAGATACCTCTCAAAGATGAAGCAATACTGATTAGACATCAACCATATAGATTGAACCTGATATATAAGGTGAAAGTCAAAGTTGATATCGATAGGATGCTCGAAGCCAGAATCATAGAACCAGTGGAAGAATCAGAATGGATAAGCCCAATGGTAGTTCAGGAGAAAAAATGAGAGATAAGGATATGCATCGACTTGAGGAAATTGAACGATGCATGCCTACATGACACGTTCCCTACACCTTTCACGGATGAAGTGTTGGATAATGTAGGAGGACACAAATCTTACTCATTCACTGATGGATTCTTAGGCTACCACCAGATCAAGATAGCACATGAAGACAGATACAAGACCACGTTTTCCACAGAATGGGGATCCTACTAGTACACAGTCATGTCGTTTGGACTGAAGAATGCACCAGCCATATTTTCCAGAGTAGTCATCGCCGCGTTTAAGGAATTTATCCACCAGTTTCTAAAGGTCTACTTGGATGATTGGACAATATATATCTTTTTTAAATACCATGTGGAGGTCTTATGGCTGATTTTAGAAAGATGTAGGCAGTGCCAGCTATCACTAAACATAAAAAAATGTATATTCAGAACACCGATTGGGATACTATTGGGTCATATAGTATGCAAACAAGGTTTACTAGTAGATCCTACAAAGATTGATGTAATTGTTAACTTTCCACCACCAAAAACAGTCTGTCAACTAAGAGTGACATTGGGACACACAGGATACTACAAAAAGTTTATCAAAGGATATGCGCAGATTACCGCGCCAATGGAAAAACTGTTAAGAAAAGATACAAAGTTTTAGTGGAACGACGATTGTCAACACGGTCTGGATACGCTGAAAGAAAATATGGTCACCACACCAATACTAGTATTTCCATTCTAGGAGAAGACATTCCACGTACATGTAGATGCGTCAACCATAGCACTTGGAGCTATATTGGTGCAGCCAAGAGCAGGGGATTTGGATCACCCTATAGCATTTGCGAGCAGAAAGCTATCATAATCATAACAGAACTATGACACCACATAGAGAGAAGGCCTAGCTATGGCCTACGCACTGCAGAAGTTCAGACATTACTTATTGGGAAAACCCTTTAAGATGTTCACATATCACTCAACCCTTAAATAACTAGTCAACAAGCCAATGTTGGGGGGGAGAATCTATCGATGGTTACTATTGTTTCAATAATTTGATTTTTAAGTAATAGTCAAGCTAGGAAAATTGAATGCGGGACTTGACCACCTATCAAAGGTAAAAAATGGAGAAGAACCTACGAATTTAGAGGAAAACTTCCTGGACACAATTATTTTCAGCCCAGATCGCTAATGAATACTTTGTAGATATCATTTAGTACTTGAGCATAAGTATTGCACCACAGGAATATAACATCACACAAAAGAAAAACCTGGTAGTCTGGGCTCCAGACTATCAATTGATCGCAGGACACTTATACAAAATGGGTGCAGATAACATCTCGCGAAGATATGTTTTAGAACATGAAAGACCAAGAGTTTTAATAGAATCCCATGAAGGACTAGTAGGAGGACATTACGCAGGAAAAGCTACCACCCAGAAGGTATTGTGCATAGGACTATGGTGGCCGACCATTCACAGAGAATCGAAGGAGTACTACCAGATATGCGATGTCTGTCAAAGGGTTAGTAAACCCAATAGAAGGGGCAAGATGCCATTACGACCATAGTTAACACTACAAGAATTCGATAAATGGGAAATGGACTTTGTGGGACCAATCAACCCACCATCAAAAAGAACAGGAGCAAGGTACATCATCACCATGACTAAATACCTAACAAGATGGGTGAAAGAAATACCAGTGAAGGATTGTAGTGCAGAAACAAAAACACACTTTCTATTTGAACAGGTAATCACTAGATCTGGATGCCCAAGATTTTTTATGAGAGACCAAGGCACACACTTTATTAACCACACTATCAATGCTATGACTAAAGAGTTTGAAGTCCATTATCATAAGATCATGCCATATCACCCACATGTGAATGGCACAGTAGAAACATTTAACAAAATCCTTGAGAATGCACTAAAAAAGATCTATAATGTCAATCAGGATGATTGGGACATCAAAATACCAACAATATTGTGGGCCTACAGGACTACGTGCAAGAAGTTGACAGGGCACACACCATTTAAACTGGTATATGGCCAAGAAGTAGTGGTTCCATTAGAATTTCTGGTAACCATTTTATGAGTAGCAGCAATTACACGCATGACAGAACAAGGCATAGTACATGAGAGACTAAATCAGTTGATGACTATGGAGGAATATCGGATCCTAGCAGGATTCCACCAACAAGTTCAGAAAGAAAGGGACAAAACCTGGCATGACAGACACATCAAGAAGAAAACTTTCAAGGAAGAATATTTAGTGTTGATGTATGACAACAGGTCCATTCAACACCCATGAAAACTCAGAATGCACTGGTTAGGACCGTACGAAGTAAAAAATGTCACAAATGGGGGAGTTGTATAGTTGAAAGACTTAGCAGGTGAAAAACTCAGAGGGATGATCAACGGGAGCCGACTGAAGCTGTACAAGGACAGGTGACCACCCACAATGGCAAGGATAATCCCAATGGCCAAGTCAAAATGGAAACAAGTGGGAAAAGGAAAGACGACAAAATGAGTACGAAACGACGAAGTTATGTGGAATTGAATGCCGAAAATGACCGACGAGACGTCGCATTATTCGTGCCAGCTGGAGATGGCGAGGGAGAGTAATGGAAAGTATGAAGGAACCAGAGGTTCATTGAATCCATAATAAAGGTAGCGTCTTCGAAAAGTTTCATATGATGCCCATACACAACACAGACATAAGAACAAACAATTTATTGTGAGACTAGAAAAGAAACAGAGAGAGAGAGCACATACAGAGCATAGAGCAAAGCTCATAGAGGATTCAGAGACCGTTGAGCTCAGCAAGCAATCTACATTTTCCACCATAGCACCACCAAAACAAGCAAAGTCGACCCATACTGCTCGACACACCAGAGTTAGAACCAAAGCACAGGTACAATTGTAGGAAAGAGATCAGTAGCCGCCAATGATCATCAATGTTGACAAATACCCTCACCAGATATGACACCGATAAACCCCACAACTGTGGTAGAAGAAACCCAAAATCCATCACTTGAGGGCATGAATGTGGATATGTCAGTAGAGGCACAGGAGCAACAGAACTAGGGCATAGGAACCCTGAAGGAGGTGCAACCAGAGAACCCTAAAGGAGCTCCAAGAGTCAATGGCATGGCTACAAATCAGGCAACAATAGTCGAGCCAGACGAAACTCAAACAACTGTGTCAGAGCACCCACAGGAAGGAACCATGGAAGATGTCACGGGCTGGCCAGAATGGTTTACCGACGTTTTGACCAATGGAGGCTGGAACCTCGAGCTAGCCACCACTGAAGAAGGATAAGAAACAGGGACTTAGGTCACCACGCAAGAAACTCGTCACAACCATTGTTTTTCCACGTATACCATATGGGGTACGGGTGAAATCCAACTTGTTGGGTCACGTAGAGAAGCTAAAATACTCGGACCATGATGTAACGAACATAGACAAGTTCCCGGAGTTCGCAAAAAGAGTATACCTACAGACAGTGGGTCTGGATACATTTGGGGAACTGATTAATCAACCATTCCAATGGGAAACAGGATTGGAAAAATCGTGGATTTTGGGTCTGCTAGATATACCACACTTTGGCAGAGGATAGTACACAAACAGTTGCATCAAATAATTGATGGTGGTCACACATGGCGGGGATATATGGTTAGACAAGATCATTTCAATAGACGTAGAGCTCATTGTGCACATCATAGTATTTCCATCCTGGGGCATGGATCCCATGCAATTTCTCGATGAAAAAACAAAGGAGAAAGCACTCATGAAAGAGATGAAGAAGAAATTCAACACTAATAGGGGGATGCGAGGAATCATCATCAAAAGGATCAATGATGTTGCGACACAAATGGGCACCAAAAACATGGACTGCAAGAGACCAACCACTCAAATGGGGGGTGTGCGCAAGAAAATGAAGGTGCAGAGAACACCTCCAGAATATATGATCATAGAGGATGATGCAGAAATGATAGCCCAAATGGTTCAGGACCATACATCTGAATATTTTGAAAATGTTGTGCACCATAGGCATATAATTCAAGAGGATTTGGTAGATATGCGATAGTTCCTCAAGAATATCCGAGAAGCACAGGAAATGGGTAGCAACATAGGAACAGGGTCGTCAACATCACATAAAGGAGAAGGACCAGAAACAGGTGAGTGAGATATAGTCCACATAATACTACAGCCAAGTGCAACATTCCACATTACACCCAACATGTTGTGCATGGATGAGATCATGGGGCAGACACCCCTAAAGGAGTTATCTCAACTCCAATTTGTATTATCACGGATACCATCTAAAGCTCTACACAAATTACATGTTATCATTACCCAAGAGGTACAATTTCGTGCACGCAACCTAGCCGAATTACAACAGGAAAAGGATAAAAGGGGCATGCTGGAATTGGTATATGAGAAGGCCAAGATTGAGACCCAAGAGGAGAGGAAGTGCACAAATGGATTGGAACAAAAAGTGGCTGGAACTTATTAGAAGATTCCAATGACCGCGCAGAGGGACAAACTCACATCAGTAGAGAAGATTGATCAGATTGCACAGGAAATATATCATCATAAGAAGGAGATCAAGAATATCCATGAGAAGCTCACACCCACCACTCCACTAGAAGTAAAGGAGAAAAGGAAGTAGGAGGTAGCAGAGAAGCTACAAGAGATCGAGCAACAGGTCATCGTAGCAACCGACTTGTTTGATAAAGAAGCACAAATTTGGACAAAGCTAGAAGAGGATCAACAATTCCAACGGTGGGACAAGGAAGAAGAAAGGATAAGCGCATATATCCAGGACCTCAAGGAGAGGCAAAAGACAATTCCCATCATGGAGCATGTCAAAGGGGCGCAGGATATGAAGAAACTACAAGAATAACTCACCACTGCACAAACACAGAAAAAGGAGCGTCGGGCTCAAATGGAACCGTTTCAAGAGTGAGTGGAAGAATTCATTGCATAGGTAGAGGAAGCCAAGACATACGTGGAAAAAACCCAGGTAGAGTGCACAAGGTTGATCAGTTAAGAGATTGCAGTCCAGACAATAGACGCACTCAAGGAAAAGACCACGCAGGCTCAAACACAAGCAACATATCTCAAGGAGAAGTTCCAGGTGATCACCAGGGAGATCGATGAAGTGCACAAAGGTTAGGTGGCTCGGGATAAGCCATATGTCAGTGTTGGGGGTCTGTTGGAATCTGGCCAAAGTAGAAAGAAAGACAATTTTGGGAAAGAAGGCATGCATGAAGAAAGCGACAACTGGAAGGAAGAGCAGCACAAGCGCATGCATGGAATACCTAACGACGTTAGGTTTAGGGTTTTTGCAATGTATTGTAATGGTTGAAGAGTCGGTAACGTATAAATATAGATACTTAGGTCTCATAGGGGAGAGGGTGATTAATAGTTGATTGGTAGAGAGAAAGGAATATTAAGAGTCAGACGTGAGGAAGCGAATGTTATGTAATATTTTGTTGTATGACCTAGTTTTGTAAGATGTTGATATAGAGAGGACTGAGGATGGTACATCTTAAGGGTTAGATCGCAGACTGAGGAGCCTGGTGTGATCTAGTCTGCCTCATAATAGATCTTAACCCAACTGCGAAGAGTTGTAATGCACATGACGTTGTAGTTAAGAACTACTATAATAAAAGAGCTAAGAGCCGGATCTTTGTGGACGTAGCCCAGGGGGGGTGAACCATGGTAGAAATCATTTTATGTGATTGAATGCCTGTGTTTCTTTATTGTCTTTCAATAGATATTTTCATGCTAATTGAATGAGTTGTTATATTTCCTGCATAATTGTAAATAATGGTGTATTTCATTAATAAGTTACAATAGCACTTTCAGCATACAGTTCTCATATTATCCACTCAATCCTAGGCTACAAACACATGAGTATTGTAGCCACCCATTAAGACTATCTCGGGTGAGATGGAGCAGTGCACCCTGTGCGTTGTGTTGCCTTCTGGTTTACCAAGAGGGCCAACATTTTTAGAGGCTTTGTTGGAAACCTGAACAAACATGAACCATGGGTCAATCAATACAAACTCATACATGATATATAAGTAAATATAGACCAACAATATCACTGTAATCCATCCAATAAACTGTGATTTCAAACTGTTACAATACAGATTTCCTCTTAGATATAATTAAATTTTAGGAACAGGGAGTGGATAATGACTATGGGAAGGTGAGGGGATTGTAATTAGCGAAAAGTGAAATAATGGCAAGGAAACAGAGAGGATATTGTTAATAAAATCAATTAAGTAATACATTAAACAATTATGTATTTAATGCAAATGATCCAATACTAACCAAATAGTTACTATGATCAATTAAACAATCACTGTGTACAATTTAATCATTACTATGTGTTAACTTTCTCACTGTTCACATTTAAATCCTTAACAGTTTTAATAAATCACAACGTTATCATACTAAAAACAATATGCCTTCCAACAACCTGTACAAGAATTATGTGCCCTCTCACTTCTTCTTTTAAACATTTACACAATCTTAATGAACACACAGTCATTTGTATTGACTCTATTCATCATCCCAAATCATCAACCATTGTCCACAAATTAATTCTTCAAATCAACACAGACACAAGTTATTTTCAAATCGTGCCCGATTCCATTCCTCTAATCAATTTAACAATTAAATTGAAATGAGAACATACTGTTATAGAACCCGTGCCCATCCCTGATACGATGCATGATATCCATAAAACATACATAGCAAAAATCCAAGTCACAAATATCTCGATTTTAAATTACAATAATCCCGATTGGCAATTGAAACGCACGGTAACAACAACCATCATCTCAACTTAACCATGTTGTAGGAAACCCACAAAGACCAATGCATAATGCAAGAAGCATCGTTGTGACTTAATAAACCATAAAATAATGTTGGGTTAACAATCCAATTGTTACAACACAAGAGACAACAACTATGTATCCAATTCTACTTCTCAAATCAACCAATTAAACATGTCGAGATATCAATTCAACTGTCATCATAAATAATGCAGCGACTATCTACCAATAATAAAAACCATTTCCAATGTTATTAACATAGATGAACCAATAATCACCATTGTCGACTCTATTCCACCAACTTATAACAATCAACAATATACCCGACCGGTTCATTATAAAAAACAGGTTTTGAATAATCAAGGGTGGCTCTGTGGAACCAACATAGGGAGATTGGAGTCGACCACCAACAACATGTGAGAACCCTTTGAGACAACACGGTTGATACAAAGGCCACATAACCAATATCCTACAAGACAGAGTGACAACTCACCGGGTAGGAGAGATTATGGACAAAGGATCAAAGGCTTCTTACTGGCCTGTAATAACACCGAGAACACACGGGGCATAACCCTCGTGGTTTTCCCCAATCAACCCGAATAATGTTGGTATAAAATCAACGCCATGAAATAGAAACCAACTCTAAATAAATCCCCTTGGCATAATAGCCATCATAACCAACTACGCAGACATCAATAACATGAATGAGCCCACAACCAGGTGAAATGATATGCAGTGACACAAGGTGGTTCAAAATCAAACCCAACAACCCCATAACAACAAATATGAATGGGTATGTTTACAAGAACTGTGTGGAGACGGCCACCAAGTCTGGACCGAATGAAACCCTTCAACCAAAATCCATTAGACAACATAGAACCTTCATGGCTTCCACCACACAAAATCATCAATAAAATCGTGACTTCACTATCCATTTTTTTCATTTACAATGAATACACACAACCAACCATTTCAGAGAAATATCACAAGTTTACATAGTTTCCAGTCTCAATAAAATCACAGACCAATACATCACCGAGCCAATATCTATTTCATAACTAGAGCGAGTTCATGGATGGTGCAAAAGACATAGCTGTAACCAAAAATCCTTAAAACCATGAGCTTGGTCGATTAGTTCTTCCCTTCCCTGAAAATCGGAGCTTAACCACAACGAACAACAATTAAACAATAGCTAAGCTAGGGTGACAACCAGTGGGAGAGGTATGGAATGATGTACAATAAATACATGTCGCTTCCATCCTTTACTCATTCAATTACTTAGTACATGCCAGCCAACCATCCATTAATTCATTCAGTTAATCTATGCATCGAAACTAACATCCATTACTTGCCAAATGCACCACCCCATATCACATTTAACCATTTCCAACCATAGCATAACGCATATCAAATGTTCTTTCATATAACTCAATACATCGTATAGCCACTATAATGGTTAGTTAGGACTAACACCATTTCTTTAATTTCAATGCATATAGTGTAGAATAGTAGCATAGTAGCATAATTTAGTTTCTTCCTTTTGGATTTTGTTCATATTGATTTTATCTTTTTTCAATTGCTCTTATTTGTTGTTACTAACATGTATCTTGTGCAGGTGTCACAAGTAATGAATCAAGGAGTCAATAAAAAAGGTAACAATGGAATCATAAGCCATCGTGACATGAAAATAGAGCCTAGAGAAACAGAACCAACACATAACATGCATTATCCATCATCCATTGGTCGCGAATAGAGCCAACATTTGATCATCAATCATGATCAAACCTGTAAGCAGTGTCAAACAATAGCATAGCATCAAATAGAACCCCATTTGAACTTCCAATCTACAAGGGGTCCCACCTACTAGTATTATATATATTATTATCTTAGAAATAATAGGCTCTTAGTAATACTTTGCGGGCAAAATCCTCATTGCAATTTTTTATCGTCAACAAACTGGCGACTCTACAGGGAAATTTGTTTTCAACAGATTTAGAACTCAGAACACATGGTTTCGTAGACCAAGAACAAAAGATCAAAAAGATATAACCAGGAAGATTATGCAAGAGGGGGAAGTGAGCGGATTTAATGGAAAAATGACCGGGAATTTGGGAATAACTCATGAAAAATGTAAAGTATGAGGGGGGTTTACCACTATGTGCATAATCATTCAACCATAATCTTCTCTTTAATTCAAGGAGAAGAAGTATGGACTTGCTCTTTTAAATTCTCAAATGGATGAATAAATGGAAAGCAGAGGTGGAAAATAACCAATTTCTTTAAAAGACAACAGTGAAAGCAACTAGCAAATTCAAGTGCTTTCAGGGGAAACATCGTAACAGTTGTGTAAGCTTGATTTTTATTGACTAACAATATCTTGCAGGAGTGTCGCTGTGGCAGAACTGATCCAACATCTTATTCTTGAACAAAATCAACTAAAAGATGAAAAAGCAATAAAAATCATGACATAATTAAAATTTTAAATTTTAAAACAGCAGAAATAAAATGGTAGAATGTAAAAGCAGTAGGAAAATGTTAAAAAAGGAAAGCAGAAATCAAACTACTGTAAAGTAGAAATGAAACAGTGGAGAAAATGAAAGTAGATCTAGACTACTAACATACAGAAAATCCAAACAGCATTAGAATTTTTCAAGTTGGTTCCATGTAATGTTTCCAATGAGAATTGTTAGTGCTGTAGGAAAACAATCGCTCATGTAAATATTTTAGAATGTAAGAATTAGTACCCAGAACAAAAGCAATTTCAAAAGGACCCAACCATAGTTTTTGAAACTTTGATACAATTGCTAGTCCTTTGGAGTATATGATTAGATCATCAAGGTAAACATGAATAATCTTACTGATCAAATCATTGAAAGATCTTTGCATAGATCCTTTAAAAGTGGTACTTGTAACAGATAAACTAGAAGGCACGCATTCGTAAGTCAAGGTACCCCAATGAGTAATAAGGGTGGATTTTTGTGCATCTACCCCTTTTACCTTGATTCGATTGTAACTGAAAAAATTGTCAGGTGAGGGCCTCATCTGTGAGCTTACAACTTGTTGTAGAAACATTTCCATATCAGTGGGAGGGAAAGGATTTTTCATAATATCCTAATTGAATGTGTGATAATTAATGCAGAAGATAATATGGTCAGTAACCTTAAGAACATGAACCAATTTGGAAACCCATTCCGGGTACTTGACTGGAAAAGTGATTCCAACCCTTAAGAAATTTTCCAACTCCCTTCGAATAGTTGTTTCCAATGCAGGGTTGGCAGGTCCTTGTTTTTGCCTACCTGGTTTCATACCTACCTTGATCGGAATGGCATGTTGTATAAGACCAAGATCAAAACCACTAAGATCCTTGTAAGACCAAGAAAAAACATCTTGAAATTCACCAAGTAGCTTGGCAAACTTCATTTTCTCTTTATCGGAACATTGGGCACCTATTTTAACATTCTTTGGAGACTCGGGTGTCCCAATGTTCAAGGAGATGGTTTCACCCACCTTCCTTTTTGAATCATCTTCTTTATGTTTCTCTTTATTTCCTACATCACTTGATGAAAATGAACTCTCTAAAGGAGTCAAGCCTTTAGGAATATTGTTATCTTCTATGGATATAATTTCCTTGGGCTTAAAAGGTTCATTTTGAATGAAAGCACAAATTCTCTCATCGTTAGGGAAGACCTACCAAGATTCTATATTGTCAGGGATATGTGGACGATACAGATATTGAAAAGTACAATCAAGTCTATGTGGTAGAAGTTGTCGATCATGAGAAGCTGCAAAAATCGCTAACCGATTAGCCATTGAGTTCAATTCCCTCTTAACATGAGTGATGTTGAAAGATAATAAGTTTGAGATAAGTGCCCAAACAATTTGGGTGTATCGTTTCATCAACTTGTTGCTAGGCGAGTAAATATTACGTACAAGGTTCACAACAAGCTCAGAATCCCCCAAAACTGAAAGGTGACCACAACCAAGATTATAGGAGTTTCCAATGCCTAGTAATAAAGATTTGAATTCAGTGACATTGTTTGTGCAAGCAAACTCCAATCTATAAGAAAATTTGTGGATTTTTCCTACAGGCAAAATCAAGATAATTCTAGCTTTTCTACCTTCATTAGAACATGAACCATCAAAGTGCATGTGCCACATACCATCATCTAAATCAACTTGTTCCAAGGGAATTCTATCCTCCTCAAAAAATATTTAATACACTCCTAGGTCTTCTTCGATATAGTTTACATTAGGTTGTGGGACACTTTCTATGTAAGGTGAAATCCTTCCCTCTCTAAGGACTATAATGCTTTTACCATTCCAAGGAACAGATAAATGTGTTCCATCAAGTGAGAGGTATCCACCCATTAAATATTTCCAATCTCTTCCCAATATGATTGAGTAATTTATTACTGGCATGTCAATTACATGAATGTTAAGGGTTGTCCTTATTTCAGGGTGTGTGAACAAAACTAAGGTCACATCTTTAATCTCGCCTATGGTCGTTTATTGTAGACTATTATAGGAGAGACTTATTTTGGCATTTTCATTTGTACAAGACAAGCCTAGCTCTTCCATAATAATATTCAACATCACACTTGAGCCCGAAGCACCATCAATGAGGCAACAATGGGTGATCTTATCCATAATATTTACAGAAATATAAAAAGGGGGATTTTTTACAGGGTATCTAAAGTTATGTACACCTACTTTATTTACAGACGAATCCTCTTCATACACTTCTTTAGAGAGGTTGGTTACAATGGAATCCTTTCCTTCCATGAATTGTTTTAGATGCCTCTGTTGTTCAGGGATGAAAACCATGTCCAAAAGGGTGGCATCTTCTTTGATGTTGGCCAACTGATTCAGAATATTGTATTTGGAAGAGGGGAGAGGGGGAGTTGTTTCTTGATTGTCATGAACCTTAGGAACCTGAACCATAGCAGCTTGTGATGATGAGCTTGGGATAGAATAATTGTGTGGAGGATCATATTTGCATATGATTTTTTCCTAGTATTGATGATCATGAAATCCCCCGGCTCTACAAAATCTAGGACAACGATGGTAGTTTCCGGTCTTTTACCAAAGATCTTATCTCTGGCACTCTTCCTTACCTCACATGTGGCTTCCTTGTGGTGTTCCTCGCAAAATTTACACCAAATTTTAGGTAAGATAGCCTTAGGCTGAAAATTATTTTCAATTGGGTTTCTAAAGGGGGGTTCAGAAGAGGATGAAGCTCCAGGGGTTAGAGGGGAGACATTTTCCTTTCGCTCATATGCTATCATATGATTATTCATATCTTGTACTAGTTGTAAGAGGGTAGACATGTCTGTCTATTTCACCGATTCTCCCTGGGGAAGACCTGTTCTTTCGAGCTGCTCTTCATACTTTAAACAAGTATGCAGAGTAGAACCAAGTTATCAATGGATTTTTCCTCAAGCCTATGATGATAGGGGGAAGGTAATGCATTGTAATAATGCATGAAAGTGGCTTGTTTCTGAGGTCAAATGAGTTCATGGATTTGATTTTATGACTTAGTGAAATGCAAGTTGAAGGACTTGATGGTCTTACCATCCTTATAGGTGATGTTATTGTACTCTCATAATTGCTCAGCTGGGATTTTAGATTGCCCATAGGTGGATCTGAACTAATATACTAACACCTCCCAAGTAGATAGAATCCTAGGAGGAAGGTCAAAGAAATCATCTGCAACCTTTCCTTCCAAGGAATTGACGAATAAGCGCATGCAAGTATCATTGTCATTTTCTCCTATGTTGTGAAAAGCATTAGAAAATGCTACCAAGTGTTCATTTGTAGTGACAGTGTTATTTCCTGAGAACATAGGGATATGCTCTTTGAATTTAGTAAGTGGATGAGTAGCAGGTGCTAGGTTAAGAGGAGAGGACACATGCCAAGGTGTGGTTGTGGTGTCTTCTTCAAACTAAAAAATCCCATACTTTTTAATGACTTTGGTGGGATTTGTGGTAGATTGGACAGGGATATGGTGGCTATATAAGTTACCAATCACTGACAAAGATGAAGACTAAGATGAGGAAGCACTTCCAGTGCCACCAGATCCACCACTAGATGCCATCTTGTGGATGATAGGTGAGGGATAAAAAGACAAATTGGATGAATCAGACAAAGTCCTCCTTAGAGCACTTTGTTGGGTTGACAACACAACACTCCTTCTTCCTATTTCAGAAAAAGGATTAATTTTAGGTGATAAGCCCCTTCTTCTTCTCAAAAAATGAGAGTCTAAGGACATGAAAGTAAAGCCAAAACTGAAGGAACAAGAAGGTTATTGCTGATTTCTAGGTTGTCTACATCTAGCTTCCCAATGTTCTTGGGCACTAATATCTCTATTGGCCCTTGACCAAGTTTTGAGGAAACATTGGTCGGGTTTGACCACTTTTGGACATCAACATGCTGGTTGAAGATGGAGCACCCAGGCGGAGCTGAGATCGTGGGATATCACTTTTTTTGTGGGCTTTGTGGACCCAACATTGGGTTATTAGGGTTTATGTAATAGGTTATGGGATGTCGGCTCATGGGTTTACCCATGTTTAGGCCTCTTTGTAAATGTAAAAGTATAAATAATAAGGAATGTAATGTAGAAGTAGGTGATGTAAGTAGCTAATTTCTAAGTAAGTATCTAAGTGCAAGAGGCAAGTAGTTATGAGTTGCTTGGTGGAACAAAACATGTACGTAAGGCTTTGTGCTTGATAGAGGAGTTGGCTCCGTGCCTTGACCTGATTTTGGGAAGGAGGATCTGGTGCATAGTGCATAGATCTATTGTCCTTTGTGGAGTTTGGCTCTATGTCTTTGTGCACAGGAGCGACTGAATGCAAGAATACTGAAGACTAATAAAGAAGAAGAAGAAGTTGGTGGACGCGGCCCCACACTGGGGTGAACCACATATATCCTGTGTCTTGATGTGCTTTGTGCGATGTGAATTATGTTTTTTATATACTTAGTGTTGTTGTTAAAATGTATGATGAATGCATCTGATGTTGTTTCTTAGTGCTTATTGGTATTAAAGATAAATGAATGCTAGATTTGAGCTAATGTTATGTGCTAAGTGATTGATATTTATTGTTACTGTGTTGATCTATAATAAGGGCTTAATTTGCGATGTGAATGAGACTCATGAACTAATGCATACTATTTTGTAAGAGCTCTTCTAAGTGTTGTAATCACAGATCTGTGTCCCATATTGGTTGTAGACACCTGAGTCCTGCAACCCTCCCTGCCTCTACCACAGGTGAGACTGCATCTGCTTCACAGGTGTTTCCAAAAGGGCTCGTAGTTAGGGTTTTGTTGGTGTGTTGTTGAAGCATTGAACCCTGGGTCTACCCCTGTGTCAACAAATGGTTCTGTTGCCAGAACCTGAAACTATGATTGCTGGGAACTGAAAGAAATAGAAGCTTTGTGTGTAGATCTGTTGTTGTAGTGTGCAGTATTCTACTTGACTTGCGAAGCTCTGTTCTAAGAAAGAAACCCGATCTGAAGAAAAGAGGTAAGATCTTGAAAGAAGTAAAACTTTGTGCTTTGATAGAGTAAGATAAGTGAAAAGCTTTGTTTCAAAAGTATGAACCTAGGTATGTTTGATAGATTATGTCCTAGTCTAAAATCTAGGGTATAGTTAGAAGAAAGAGTTGTTCTGAATGAATTTGATAGAAATAGAGAAAGATATGTTATTCCTATGCATAGAAATAATTCTTGGACTAATAAGTGGATACAGGAACCTAGAAAGAATTTTTGCAGATTGCAGGTCCATCACTGTGATCCCAGTGCACAGTACAAGAGAATTTGGGGAACGTATAAGAGAAAAAGAGGATTGACACTATGCTATAATTGTAGAAGATTGGGACATCTTGCTACAGAATTCTCTGGTGCAGGTCCTATTGGTCTATGTTGTAAAATTGTTGGCCATAAAGTTGAAGAGTGTCCAAGGATTATTGCTAAAGTTGAACAAATGAATATGAATCAAAATAATAAGAGCATATTAGAGAATCATAAAGAGAAAGAACAAAGAAAGCTCAGACTATGTTAGTGCAGTTAAAACAAGTAATGGATGACCACAAGGATGTTAGTTTATCAGAGATCTTGAAAGAAATACAACGCATAAGTACAAGAATAGAAGACTTCGACATAGACTGTGTCTTGGATGAAGAAACACAAATGAATATTATGATAGAAAGCACTTGGGAAATTTTGGGAAAGCCTACTGTGGTACCATCATTGAGAAGGATAAGCTTGTTTAAAGGAAAGATAATCACCCTATGTGGAAGAGTTACTAATGTACATGTTATCATCCATGGAACGTCGATAGAAGAAGAATTCAAAGTTATTAGGTTTGTTGAGAACAACGCCCCTTTTCCACTTTTGTTAGGAACGACTTGGATGAAGAAGGATCAGACCAGAAGGAAAGCAGAGGAAGAAGCTACAGAAAAGAAAAAGCAAGAACTAAGGGATTTCATAGCTAGAAGAATATATCGGTTGATAGAAGAACAAGAATTTGAGTCGAAGCAACTAAACAAAAGAGAATTAGTTGTTGAAGTTGAGAGCGCACAAGAAGATGTGAAGGACTTATCCTTGCAAGAAGAAAGTATATCCACTCATGAAATAATAAGAAAAGAGGTATTACCTTTGAACCCTTTGAAAGCTCATCAACAACGCAAAGTCACTACGCTAAGAGAAGATAAGAATAAGAATAGAAAGAGGAATCCAAAGACTCAGATCACAGGAAAGAAGGCAAGGAAGCTCAGTAAGAAGAAAGCCAAGTTAGAAAAACTACATGAAGTTCTAGAGAAGACTTTGCAGGAGGCAGGCTTGCAGGCTCTGAACCTTGCCAGAACAGCAGAACCATGCAGAATGGGACTTCGCCCCAACAAAGCTATATGACTGTTGGAGGCACCTCGACCGTTAGAATGATGCTACGAATGGCTAGGAAACACATTTATGGGTGACTAGACCACGTTTTGGACGTTGAGACCGCGCCACAATGCACTGATTCATATTGATTGAGGAATTCCTTCCTGTTGGAGGAATCTGTTACGACACTTTATTATTTAACCTGTCGGACGCTACACTGGGACTACTTTTTCCACCCGTGATTATAGGAGCTAATAGAGAAGTGATTATGTGTGTCGAACTGTGCTATCAGACCTCACCATCTGTTGTTTACCCCGATATCCTCTTACCTACCCCGACATATTTGTTAACAATGAGAATGTTGACCGAGCGCACCAAGCTATATAAATCTGTCGAAGAAGTTTTGAAAAAGTTTATGGTTGATAAAGCTATTTCTGAGGGAGTACAAGCATCATCGACCAGGGGACTGTAGGATTACCTCTTGATCGGATGTCGCTCGAAACATGCCAACCCTTCTATTGAGAAGCGAAGTAATCATCGCGATGATCTAGCAAATGTGAAGCAGATCCTGTCAATCTTACCTGATTACATCCCACCTTTGGCTAGCGCGGTTAACCGTGATAGTATTCCACAGGACTTTGAGTATACATTGATCACCACGTACATCCCGAAGGGGATATGCGTAGAAGGAATCCAGTTGGGACAAATCCCAACCTTGAAGAACAATGACTTTAACCTTGGAGACAGAAAGAACTATGTGATGCTCATGCCTCACAGATATCTAATGAATACGACTGGGAAGAAGCCTCACATAGTCTCCCAATCATGAATTAAAGATCTTGCACAATCCATGGTACTGAACGCGATGAATATCCCTCATTTCAGTCGACATCAGGAGGTTAATGCTTGCCTTAAAATCATTTTTTCGTGTTATCATGGAGGATACATGTGGCTCGACAGGTGCATTACTGTGGATCTGACACTGATCCACCTAATCATAGGACTGAGCATGCAGGGTCCCCGACCCTCAGTATTTCTACCCAGGGAATACCTCAGATCATTCCCTGGCACAACGCATTAAGGAGGCATATGGCGAAGTTGATAAGGGAAAGTGAGGCAACAAGGTAGCCTCTATCCAAGATGGCGCAATGCACCCAGCTTGCCAACTTAGAGTTGGCAAGCTCATCAGAAAGAACCGCCCCACGTAGGTCACTGGATTCATGGTGGACCTCGCAGGAAAATGTGTGGAGGGGATGCAAATTAATTGGGCGAGCTACCTCGTCAATGATCTCGAGAAGGACTACCGCAAAGCGTAGGATCAAGGATATGAGTTCCATTTCAGCTGGTTTTTGGTGTTGATCGCATTTGTATCCTGGAAAATTCCAGAATGAGATGTCGTCCCGAAGATTGAACCTTTGGAGCCATTGGACATGAATTTCTCCACTCTATGGTACACGAATGACATGTCGAAGCAGTAGCAGTTGAACTTAGTATTCCACACCTATTATCAACAGCTAAAGGTTTCTATTGAGTATTTCCCATGCATGACACCATAAACATTGCACCTGTACAGGCCATTAGCTAAGTTCCGTGCAGATCGACACTTCATTTCTATGATTGTGCGTAGGGATGAGAGCAAGGAGCAACTACAATCCTACTATAAGATGACCGATAAAGATATGGAGGAGATTACCAAAGAATGGTCGACAGAGTTCCTTGTATCGATTGATGATGTATAACTCTCCGACCTTGACATCATCGGAAGCCCCTTGCTCACCTGGGTCGAGCATGACAGACATACTAGTGTGAAGAAGAAGAATAAAAAGGAGGAAGTCCAAGATGTAGAGACTGATGAGGAGGACAACGCCTCAGAGGAAAGTGGACCTGGCTCACCCACAGGAGGAGGAGGAGGAGATGAAGTAAATCATGAATTAGGAGAGGAAGAAGGAGAAAAACGAGAAGTCAAAGCTACACTACCAAAGGACCCTCCTATCGAGATAGAAACACATAAGAAGAGGAAGGGTTCTCCATAGAAACCCTTGGCAAGAAAGAAGACCCATGCCAGTAAACCCTATATGGAGGCTACCCTCACAGAAGATGATATAAGTGTAGTCCGCGGAGCAATGGAGGATGCTTCTGAGGACATCCTGTAGAGATATGGAGTGAAGCAGGATGAACTGTATGGCAGGATAGAAAGGGAGATAAGTGAAGTACATGAAGCTATTCGTTCATTCTGCACAGTCCCTACTGTGCCCTCCTCCTCAGAGACTACAGAGTTGGGGTATGAACCCACCCAACTTCGAAGATTGGCAGATGCAATAGAGGCTCTATTTCAAAGAGTCCCAGAAGAGAACAAATAGGCTATAGAAGCCCTGAAGAAAGAGAAAGAGGAGATCTCGGAGAAATTGCGAGTTGTGCGGTAATGTGTAACTGCGTATGAAAATGAGAGAGATGAGTTATGGGCAATGCTAGAGGGAGACAAAGCACAGATACAGAAGGAAAAGGACCAGTTGCTTGTAGAGCAGACTATAGTCAAGGAAGTGGTGAGAAAATCACTTCGCTTTGTGCCAGGCTCAGCATAGGAGGAACATGAGGCAGTTGAGGTCCAAGTGACGAAGCTCGTTGAGGCCATTCAACAGCTTCAAGCGAGGGTAACCGAATTAGAGCTTCAAGTAGTACTTAACACTCTGAAAGAAGTGAGAAACTAGAGGGAGGAATCTACCAAGAGCGCAGTTGAAAGGATCAAGGTCCTCGCCTTAGAATGAAAGAAGCTAAGCAATAGAACTGTACAGACCTACAAACACCTCACAGAAGACCCAGAGCTTAGGAAGTTGGAAGCACAACTACAGGAGGCACAACAGCAGGCACTGACAGTACAAGCGTAGATGAAGTCACTCACTGCGGTCGAGAGAATGAATATATCACAAGAACAACACACGGCCCAACAATAGATTACTGCTATCCAGGACAGAGTAATGGAGGTCACACAGAGGCTACAACCGTTGCAGGATGAAGCCTGCGCGATGTTTGAAGATATCGAAGGGAAAGGTTCGCAATTGGACCAAGTGGTTGCGACAGTGGAACAACGCTTGGAAGGGCCTATTATAGAGAAAATGATCCAAGAGTTCACTGAGAAGGAAGCTCAGGCGAAGTAGCAAGTCGAGGCAGCTCCAGCCAAGCTCGAGGCCTTTGAAGAAGCACTTCCCAGATCTGAGTGACTAGGGATGAGTCATAGGTGAGTGTTGGGGGCATGTTGGCCCTCCACCAAGTTTTAAGGAAACATTGGTCGGGTTTGACCACTTTTGGACATTGACAGGTTGGTCGAAGATGGAGTGCCCAGGCGGAGCTGAGATCGTGGGATCTTACTTTTTTGGGGGGCTTTGTGGACCCAACATGGGGTTATTAGGGTTTATGTAATGGGTTATGGGATGTCGGCCCATGGGTTTACCCATGTTTAGGCCTCTTTGTAAATGTAAAAGTATAAATAAGAAGGAATGTAATGTAGAAGTAGGCGATGTAAGTAGCTAAGTGCTAAGTAAGTAGTTAAGTGCAAGAGGAAAGTAGTTCTGAGTTTCTTGGTGCAATAGAACATGTACGTAAGTTTTTGTGCTTGATAGAGGAGTTGGCTCTGTGCCTTGACTTGATTTTGGGATGGAGGATCTGGTGCAAAGTGTGCAGATTTCCTGTCCTCTGCGGAGTTTGTCTATGTGGCTTTGTGCACAGGATAAACTGAATGAAAGAAGATTGAAGACTAATAAAGAATAAGAAGAAGTTGGTGGATGTAGCCGCTCACTGGGGTGAACCACGTATATCCTGTGTCTCTATGTGCTTTGTGCGATGTGAATTATGTTGTTTATCTTCTTAGTGTTGTTTTTATAATGTACGGTGAATGAATTTGATGTTGTTTCTTAGTTCTTAATGGTATTAAAGATAAATGAATGCTAGATCTAAGATAATGCTATGTGCTAAGTGATTGAAAGTGCTTGATCTTTATTGTTACTGCGTTTATCTGTAATAAGGGTTTAATCTGCGATGTGAATGAGACTCATGAACTAATGAATATTGTTTTCTAAGAGCTCTGATAAGTGTTGTAATCACATATCTGTGTCCCGGCTTGGTTGTAGACACCTGAGTCCTGGAAGCCCCCCTGCCTCTACATCAGGTGAGACTGCATCTGTTTCGTAGGCGTTTTCGAAAGGGCCGATAGTTAGGGTTTTGTTGGTGCGTTGTTGAAGCATTTAACCTTGGGTCTGCCCATGTGGAAACAATATCATTCAATTGATGTCCATGAATGATTAAGCTTGGCATGAGTATTGGAAGTATATAAAATGGTGTTGAACAGATTCAAAGCAATGCTGGTCTGATCTTGAAGACTGGGCTCAATATTGGGATGCCTTGCAACAAGCACAGTCATTAAGTAATAAAACAATCAAAGATATAATATCATAAAAATAGATGTATTCGATGCTAATCAAGCATAAAAATTAATCAGAGAGATATTGAAGATCTCCCAAGTATGGTTGACAAATAAATATTGAGGAAAAGATATGAAATGATCTTACTCAAGAATTTTCATATCTTTCTTGGCTAAAGTGAGATATATAGGAATATCACCCTAGGTTTATAGCCATAAAAATGTTATCCTAATTCAGAAGAATTGTTTACAAGTGCTTAGGCTATTTTTTTTTTATAAATAAAAGCTTGCTGAAAAAAAATCGCGTTTATGTAATTTTCTGCACATATCAAATGCTGAAATAAATATAGAGACATAAGTAAAGCCACCAAGTCAATAATAAAAATAGATGAGACATAAATAAATCCTTTATTTCATTCAAATTCATCAAAGAATCATTCTCTTTACAAAATTTCTTGAGGAATTTTTGGACCAAAGTTAAACTTAGACGTCTCCGATGAAACATACAAAAGGACTTCTGACAAAAAATCAAAAACTGAACTGGAAAAGATGGATGAACTTGCCACATATTGCTTCCCACTAGACTTTGCACAATTGCCTTTTTCAGTCATGAAAACTAATTCACAAACAGACAAGTCTACACAGACTATCAAAGATAGATCAACACCTCTAAAAAACAAGTGTTTGAATGATGTAATTCAGCCCTGAATCTTGTTGTCTACAATAAGACCCTGCTATCATAAAAAGGAATTAGGCTCGTAATGAATTAAGGAATGAATGAAAATTGAACTATCTCAACACAAACTCAAAAAGAAAACCTTAGTATGCTTATCCTTCTATTCTCCTCTTGTTCCTCCCTTTCATTTTTCCTTTAGGAAAATTAGAATTGGTTGAAGTAGTTGAACTACTTCATTAGTTAAGTTAACTAAAAACTCAACTAAATTTTTAGTTAGGGGGAAAAGTAATAAATCATAATGATTTTTTTTTAAATAAATAATAACTAGTAGGTGGGACCCCTTGTGACTCCCTTTAGCTTTTAACAATCATAACACAACTAGTTAATTAAAAAAAACATCCTTCCTTGTGACTCCCATCATCACATTTATATTTGAGAATTTATCTCAATGATATTTGAAATTATTTTCAAAATATGTTACTCATATATCCAAAAAATAGCATGTTGTCCAAAATTTCTGAAGTCAACTTTCATCAACAATAAATAAAATAAAACTTAAAAACCATATTTTCCACTCTAAGAGGCAATCCTTCCTTTGTTGTTGCTATCACCTTTTGATCTCTCTGAATTTGCCTTAGGTTGTGCTGATCCTTTAGGCCTAATCTCGTTGATCACATGAGAGAAATTGTCCCTCAAATGCATGTGGGAGGACACAGATTTATCAGAGCCATTGGATGGTGAGGAAGGGGAAACCGTGGCTTTTCCTTTGTCAGGGGCATGGTGGGCCTCAGTTTTCAATATTTTACTTGCATGGGAAGACTGAAATGGTGAGTGGACAGGGGCAGCTTGGACAATTTGGGTGATAAGAGGGGGAGCAGGTAAAGACAAGTTAGGTCATCCATGATGTTGGGAGACTGTCGAGTGGACAATCTCTTGTCATCCATCATTTTCAGGAACTTCAGGTTGTAATGAGACATGAGGGGGCATGGGGATACCAGAGACCTGTGGGGCTTGGAAGGGAGGCCTTTTAGGTCTAGTTTGGACCACTCCTTGCCCAATCCAATTAAAAAACCCAACCTAAAACAGTTGGCCTAACTCTTGCGAGTCAGCATCAAAGTGAATGGATAATCTTGGCCTTCTAGGGCCCCAGTTCCAATTACTTCTTCCTCGGTTACCTCTGGCATGGCTACCTCAACTAAAAAAGATCATTCTTGTATGCATAATTTATTAGCAAATATTTCCTTTAACAACCATACATGACAACTCCTTTTAAAATATGAAATAAATTTTGGCTCAACAACATATTAGATTCATGCAATCCAATCCATACCAATTGTCTAATCATTGTCGATGAGCAGGGGTTGAACACAGGTTTTGGGATATGCGAGGGGTTGTATTGAACGAAAAAGGTTAAAATGAGGGGGAAAACAATCATGGTTATTGCTCATAGGCAACAAACAATCAACTAAAATGTAAACCAAAAAACATATCACTATAATCCATCCAAGAAACTGTGATTTCAAACTATTACAATACAAAGTTCCTCTTAACTGTAATTAAATTTTAGGAACAGGGAGTGGATAATGAATATGGGAAGGCAGGGGGATTGTAATTAGTGAAAAGTGAAATAATGGCAGGGAAAAAAAGCAGATACTGTTCATAAAATCAATTAAGTAATTAATTAAACAATTATGTATTTAATGAAAATGATCCAATAATAACCAAATAGTTATTGTGATCAATTAAACAATCACTGTGTACAATTTAATCATTACTATGTGTTAACTTGCTTACTGTTCACATTTAAATCCTTAACATTTTTAATAAATCACAACGTTATCATACTCAAAACAATATCCCTTCCAACAACCTGTACAAGAATTTTGTGTCCTCTCACTTCTTCTTTTAAACATTTACACAATCTTAATGAACACACAGTCATTTGTATTGACTATGTTCATCATCCCAAACCATCAACCACTGTCCACAAATTAATTATTCAAATCAACACAGACACAAGTTCTTTTCAAATCGTGCCTGATTCCATTCCTGTAATCAATTTAACAGTTAAATTGCAATGAGAACATATTGTTATAGAACCCGTGCCCATCTCTGATACGATGCATGATATCCATAAAACATACACAACAGACAACAAAGTCACAAATATCCCAATTTTAAATTACAATAATCCCGATTGGAAATTGAAACACATAGTAACAACAACCATCATCTCAACTTAACCATGTTGTAGGAAACCCACAAAGACCAATGCATAACGCAAGAAGAATCGTTGTGACTTAATCAACCATAAAATAATGTTGGGTTAACAATCCAATTGTTACAACAAAAGAGACAACGAATGTGTATCCAATTCCACTTCTCAAATCAACCAATTAAACATGTTGAGCTATCAATTCAACTATCATCATGAATAATGCAGCGACTATCTACCAATAATAAAAACCACTGTAAATGCTATTAACATAGACAAACCAATAATCACCACTATCTACGCTATTCCACCAACTCATAACAGTCAACAATATACCTGACTGACTCATTATCAAAAACAGGTTTTGAATAATCAAGGTTGGCTCTGTGGAACCAACACAGGGAGACTGGAGTCGACCACCAACGGCAGGTGAGAACCCTTTGAGACAGCACGGTGGACATGCAGGCCACATAACCAATAGCTTGCAATATAGGGTGACAACGCACCAGGTAGGAAATATTATGAATAGAGGAGTAGAGGCTTCTTACTGGCCTGTAATAGCAACGAGAACATGTGGGGAATAACCCTCATGGTTTTCCCCAATCAACCTGAATAATGTTGGTATAAAAAAAAATCCATGAAATAGAAACCAAACCTAAAGCAAGCCCCTTGGCATAATATCCATCATAACAAACTGCGTATACATCAATAACATGAATGAACCCACAACCAGGTGAAACAATATGCAGTGACACAAGGTGGTTCGAAATCAAACCCAACAACCCCATAACAACAAATACGATTGGGTATGTTTACAAGAACTATGTGGAGACGGACAGAAAGTCTGGACTGAATGAAACCCTTCAACCAAAACCCATAAGACAACAAAGAACCTTCATGGCTTCTACCACATAGAATCATCAATAAAATCGTGACTTCACTATCCATTTTTTTCATTTACAATGAATACACACAACCAACGATTTCAGAGAAATATCACAAGTTTACATAGTTTCCAGTCTCAAGAAAATAATAGACCAATACATCACCAATCCAATATCTATTTCATAACCAGAGTGATTTCATGGATGGCAGAAAATACATACCTGTAACCAAAAATCCTTAAGACCGCGAGCTTGGTCGACCAGTTCTTCCCTTGCCTGAAAATCGGAGCTTAACCATAGCGAACAACAATTGAACAATAGCCAAGATAGGGTGATGGCCAATGGGAGAGGTATGGAGTGATGTGTAGTAAATGCACGCCACTTCCATCCTTTACTCATTCAATTACTTAGTACACGCCAACCAACCATCCATTAATTTATGCATTGAAACTAACATCCATTACTTGCCAAATGCGCCACCCCATATCACATTTAACCATTTCCAACCATACCATAATGCATATCAAATGTTCTTCCATATAACTCAATACATCGTATAGCCACTATAATGGTTTGTTAGGACTAACACCATTTCTTTAATTTCAATGCATATAGTGTAGCATAGTAGCATAGTTTAGTTTCTTCCTTTTGGATTGTTTTCATATTGCTTTTATCTTTTTTCAATCGCTCTTATTTGTTGTTACTAACATGTATCTTGTGCAGGTGTCACAAGTAATGAATCAAGGAGCCAATAGAAAAGGTAAAAATGGAATCATAAGCCATCATGACATGAAATTAGAGCCTAGAGAAACAGAACCAACACATAACATGCATTATCCATCATCGATTAGTCGTCAATAGAACCAACATTTGATCATCAATCATGATCAAACCTGTAAGCAGTGTCGAACAACAACATAGCATCAAATAGAACCCCATTTGATATTCCAATCTACAAGGGGGTCCCACCTACTAGTATTATATATATTATTAGCTTAAAAATAATAGGCTCTTAGCAATACTTTGAGGGAAAAATCCTCATTGCGATTTTTAATCGTCAGCACCTACTAGAGTTGGATGAAGAATGTTCCATTTGGTTACATCCACAAGCCGTATTGGACCAAAGAGAGTCTCTTCTCCGTCAGCGCACCATCAAGGAAGTTTTGGTTCACTGGAAGGATACTCCACTTGAAGATGCCAACTGGGAACTGATTATCATTCTACAACAGTTTCCTCATATTAATACTTGAATATAAGGATTTTTTTTAAGGGGGAGTTCATGTTAGGGACCTAACCCCTCACGTAGATAGAATAATATATTTTCCATGTAATAAAGGTCGACATTAGTTAATAAGACCTAAATATATTTTTCATGTAATAAAGGATGACATTAGTTAGTAAGGCCTATTTAATAAATGTGAACAAGTCAATGTAGGAATACCTAATAGAATCTTACACTTCTATAAATATCTTCATCTAGAATGTTCTTTAGAAGATAGAATTATTATAAATAAGAGTAGGAGGCATGAGAAAGTTGTTCTTGAGAATTATTGTAATAGAGATCTGTTCTGTTGGAGGTTTCCCCCTCGAAGAGGCAAGTGACCGTTACTTTCTTTGAATAAAGGTATTATTTTTGGTGTTTCTCTTCTCATATTTTGTTGTTCCATTGATATATGTTGAATATTCATGTGTTTGCATATTATATTACATCGGGTACCTTACAGGTTGTGCTGGCCTGACTCTCGCTAGTGTCGTCACCATCCTTCTTGTTTATGTTGATGATATTGTTCTTATGGTGAAGATTCCCTATGACCTAGGTAAGAAACTTATAATCCTCAAGGACTTTTTCTCTAGTATGGGCATGACTGTGAACACTGACAAAAAAAGGTTATGATAATTAAATCCAAAAAGATCACCTACAATACTTTTGTATATGACACCAATAGCTTGGAGGAAGTTCCTTCATACAAATACCTTGGAATTGATATTTAACACAAGCTCAATTGGAACTATAGCGTTGAGAAAAGGATAAATGGAGGGTGGAAAACTTATTATGGGTTTGAAAACAATTGTAAATCAACAGACCTTTGGCTTTTGGATAAGAAAAAATTCCTCTTTCACACTCTCGTCACTCTGGTTATCTTATATGGATGTGAATTTTGGGGTTGTAGTAGCTCTAGAGAATCTTGGAGAAAGATAGAACAAATGAAAAATAATTTTATAACTTATAATATCAAAATTAAGTGCAATACATCCTATCGTATCCTCCTCATAGAAATAATCTTTTCCCCCATCGAGAGCATTACCATGATTAGATATCTACCATACAAGAACAAGATAAACAACATGGATGATAAGAGGCTCCCAAAAATTGCTTCAAACTCTAGTGAAAACAACTAGCGGCTCAAGTGGGGATGGAATAAAGATGCCAAATCTTGGCTAAATCATTGGGGAATACAAGAAGAAGCCATCATGAAGAATATCAATAATATTACAAATATTATCACTTCTAAATTTAAGGATAATATGTGGTGTGATAAAGAATTAGAGGATAAAAGGAAACTAAGATACTACAAGGAGGTGGTCAACCCTAATTTAGAAGATCAAAAGTACCTCTTAGTTTTTAGAAGTGAAAAGAAGAAAATCAACATTGCTAAAATAAGAACAAATTCTCACGAGCTACATAATAAAATTGGACATTGGACAATTCCCAAAACACCATGGGATGAAAGAATCTTCCATTTTTGTAACACCAAGAGGGTTGAAGATGAAAAGTGTTTCCTCTTAGATTGTCCTAATTATTCCCAAATTAGATTCCAATTTCAAAATATTTTCCACAATACAAACCTTCCTAACCTCCTAAGTCATCAAAACTATGGTGATCTTGGAACACTTCTCTCAATGTTTTTTGAGCACATAAATACATTTTTAAAGAAATCAAAGTATTCTCTTTCCTTTTTAAGGTATGATAAACCAGTTGGTCTCAGTGGATGTTAAACATCATCATCATCAATATAATGATGAGGACCTTAACCACCACCATCAACATCATATATAGTGTTGAAATATTTTATTTATGTCCGACATTGAAATATTTTTTTGTAATTATTATTTTAAAATGCCACGTGTCAACTCCATGTTGAGAATGGAAGGAATTACACATCTCCCATATGTTGGGTTGTATAAAGTGCCTCTCCACACCATCACAATGTACATGAGGATAGTTTACCATGTTGAGCACATGAAGGGTTTACCATGTACACAAAAATCAAGAATGTATGACATATCGTGGGAATCAACCACAAGATTAAATCCCTATCCAAGTGATTGTATTAGTGTGCATTGCATATCGGGTTAAAGTGCAATCCTTGTGATCTCAATTTTCACCATTGTATTAGTGTGCATTGCATATTGGGCTTCACTTTCATTTCATAGAGTGTATTTACTAGATGGTATGGCAATAATTTTCAAAGCAATTACAACAATATACTTTTTATAAGTTCAACATGGAACTTACGAGAATAGAAATTGGGTGGAGAGGATAACAACATTCCTCCCAACCACCCGAGCTAAATTCAATTGAAAGTCCACAATTTATGGTATCTACATTATTAATACGTTAAAAAACAATATAAATGAAAAACCAAGGCTGTATTTAAAGATTTATTTGAAAGTAGATTAAATTAATATTCACATGATGTAGTCAAACCTAAATTCATTAAATTCATTATTGGAAATTCATGTTATTAAATGGATTTTATGATTAAAAAATTTATTCCATAATTAAAAGATAATAGAATTGGAATTTTATTTTGAGAACATGTCATAATAAATAAAATAAAATTAAAAGAAAAGGTAAATTCTATGAAGAAAGGTAGTTTTGGAAAAAGGAATATCCAGATGAAATGTCATAATAGATAACAAGTATGAGACATCAAATTAAAGGTTTACAAAATAAAATTAAAGTAAAGGTAAATTCTATGAAGGAAAATAGTTTGGGAAAAAAAATAGTTAAAAAAATGAATTTATAATGTCCTCACTTAATAAAACTAAGAGTAATAAGGAACGAAAGACTTAAAAAACAAAATCTAATAAGTTGAAACAAAATTCCAAAAGATGTAAAAATATAAGAATATTAAGAGTATAAAAAATTAAATAAAGTGATTAATAATAATAGAAGGAAGAATATCCCCTGGATGGGGTGTTAGTGAAGGACAAGTGTCACAAGGATGGGAATGGCGAATTCCAATGAGGAAACAACCACATGACAAGCGTGTGCCCCTCCCTACCTCCAACACCATGAACTTAAATCATATTCATTGCTACCAGAGCGCCATTAATCCTAGTGCGCTCTGCTCTGGCCTCTTGTTCATTCGATGGATCCGTGATTACTCCGGTCACCTCTGCGTGTGTGCATCCTCCCCTCTGAGTGGTATTCAAACCATGAAGCTCGCCAACATCGTCTCCATCTCCATTCTGCTCTGTTAGTGCCATCTCACGGTCTGCACCCTCCTCTGGTGCTCTTCGGCTTTCCTCGCCTTTTCCTTGTGCCTTCTTACCTCTGCTCTGCTCTAGCCATGCCAAGACTACGAGGGAAGTCCAAAAGTGGTTCAAATTGGAAACAAAATCGACCGCGCTCAGAAATTTGACCCCCTCCTGCCCCTGCCCATGCACCCTCGCATAGATCATCACCCTCCTCGCTAGCCTCTTCAGAGCAGTCTGCCCATAGTCTCAATGGTCTCACGCCTTTCTCCTCGCCCTATGCTTGTAGAATTGAATGGTTCAACCTCTTGGGGAATTCATTGGCCTTCAAACCAGGTCCAATACCATACCTGGACTCCTCTTCGCATCCCACCTCATTCGCTCCTCCCAATTCTCCTGAGAACTCTGCTCCTGCGCCTTCACCAGTGCAATCACCACCGATCAAATATCCACACGAAGGTTTCATCGATAGCCATGGAAAACATCAGAATAATACCCACTCTTTCTCAGAATTTGCTACTTGCACAAAGGTACAAGACGACCTTGCAATTCTACAAGGCCTGGTCTTCGAAGTGCATAAAGAAGTGGACGACCTACATTTTCGAATAGAAGTCTTAGACGGGAAGGGGACACAAATCTTGTAGATGCTCTCAGCGTTGCATGGTTAGTTCCACCCCTTAGAAGCGACACCAATTGCACCAGGGGACGAACAACCAATACTGGTCCCAGCTCCGCATAGGTCTCTGGTGGAGGATGCAACACTAGACATGGCTCCAACACTCAAGGCAACTCCCTTTCACAAGATGCCATGTTACAAGCCCACAACTTGAGCAACACATGTGTCTGTCCGCATGGTTTGTTGGTTGTTTTGATTATATTTTTCCACTTGTCACTTTTAGTTATAATCTTCTATGTTTGTCTTATATCAGTCTTAGAGGGTATAGTACTATGGGTGAATCGGTTTCCCCATGGATCAATTTCATTCCAGATGCTTAATGATGTATTATGACTAGTTTTTGAAACAATGGTTTGGGAACTGGGAGGCTGGATGAATTGGTTTCCCCATGAGGAAATTCGGTAATTACAGTCTAGGATAAATAGTCGATGCTATAATTTTTTATTTTGAAAGGATTTTTATAGAAAACTTACTTACATAAAATAAATAAAAGGAATAATATAAAAAGGAAACAATTTGATTCTTCAGCAAATTCCTTTTATGACAAGGAAACCTTGACAAATAAAGTAAATCTAGGAAAATGTAAGAATAAGAAGAGTATAAACGAAAGGAAAGTGACTAATAATAAGAAAAGGAGAAATACAAGAAGAGAATAGCTTGAATCTTCAATGGATTCCTCTTGTGACAAGGAAACCTCAAAAGAAGAGAGTTCCAAGGATACCAAAAACGAAGAAAACTCCACAAAGGATAGTAGCTCTGACACATCATAATCGAGTCAATATTGAAGTGGATATTGAGCTATGGCCAAAAAAACACAAAGAGAGGAAGGACATGGAACATTGCAATAGAAAACAAAAACTACTAGAATATGAAGGGGAACTTAGGATAGGTGAAGAAGTTAAGAAATGGTGCACTAGTTGAGAAATACATTATGAACTCGCATGGATGAAGAAATTCTAGCATGTATGCTACTGGGCCTATTTTACCCAAGACTTCAAAAGGGCCATAGTATCTCACTGCCAATTCTGGGAAACATCCCAAACTTAGCAAGCTTCTTTTCGCTTTTACTTTTAAAAACACATGCTCACCCACTTTAAAATATATGTAGGCTTTTTTATTGTTTGCATAACTCTTTTTCCCATCCTAGTCAACATTTAAATTATTCTTGATCTTTATCATCTACTCTTTCATTTCCTTTAGAAAATGTGGCCCAATAACTACTCAATCTGCTAGGTTATCATGACTTGCTAGAGTGTTTCATTTTATTCCATACAAGGCCTCAAATGGGCTCATCTTCAATGATGCTTCATACCCATTACTGTAAGAAAATTTGACTAAATGGATATAGTCTTCCCACTTGGATGGGTTGTCCATTGCATACATTCTTAGCATGTCCTCAATTATCCTGTTAGTCCTCTCTATTTTCCCATCTGACTCTTTGTGATATGTTGTATTCAAATTTTAATTTGTCCCAAATCCTTTAAACAACCCCTTCCATAAATTTGATGTGAACTTGGGATCTTTGTCTTAAACAATTTCCTTGGGCACTCCATGTATCCTAAAAATTTCCTTCATGTAAATTTATATGATGTTGGCTACCTTGTGAGTTTTCTTCATTGGAATAAAATGTGTAGCCTTAGTTAATTTATCCACCACTACCATGATGGAATCATGTTGCTTCATTGTTTTGGGTAGCTTAGAAATAAAATCAACTGTAACAACTTCTCATTTTCACTCAAGAATGGGAAATGGCTATAGCATTCCAACTGGATGTGTATGATCTGCCTTTACCTTTTTACATTCTAGGCAATGACCTCTTTCTTCATTCCTAGCCAAAGATATTGACTTCTTACAGATGAAATTGATTTTTGATATCCTAGGTGCTCAACATATGACACATTATGCATTTCTCTCAACATTGTCTTTTTCATCGATATGGAGTTTGTCACATATAACTTTATCTTATGCATGAGGACTCCATCTTCTTTCAATCAAAATCTTTAAATTTCTGCTAAAAATATCCTCGTTGTAATGTTTATTTTATTTGCAAATAGTGTTGATCTGAATTTGTAGCCTCTACAATTATGTCTTCTAAATCAGACTTGTACACGCTAATGGTTGTAGCATGAATCTCGTGCACTCTCCTATTGAGTGCATCAACCACTTGGTTATCTTTTCCCTTGATATGTTTTATATCAAAGTCATGCTCACTAAGGAATTCCAACCATCTAGTTTTCCTCACATTTAGTGTTGGTTTTCCAAACAAATGTTTCAGACCACAATGGTTTGTCCTTAGATCAAATTTTCTTCCCATGAGATAACCTCTTTTTAATCCATGAATAATGGTTGTCATTTCTAAATCATGTGTGACATAATTCCTCTCATATTCTTTCAATTTTCTTGATTCATAGCATACCACAAGTTCATTTTGTGTGAGGACTCCACCAAGTCGCTCCTTGCATGCATTAGTGCACAACCAAATATTCATCTGGGTCCGCAATATTCAAGATTGACACACTTGTAAAAATGCCATTTAGCCATTGAAAACTCTCTTCACATTTGAAAGTCCATTCAAATTCCACTTCCTTCTTTTGCAAAGAAGTAATTGGGCTTGCAATCTTTGAAAAACCTTTTATGAATCTTCGGTAATAACATACAAGTCCCATAAATGATTTGACTTATGTAACTTTTCTTGGCACTAGCCATCCTATAATGGCCTCTATCTTCTCAGGGATCAACTGTTATCCCATCTACTGAAATAATATGACCCAAGTAATGAATCTTCCTTTGATAAAAAAAATGCACTTACTTAACTTGGCATACAATGGATGCTCTCTCAAAACTTGTAGCACCATCCTTAAATGTTGTTCATGTTCCTCCTATATCTTTGAGTAGATGAGTATATCATCCAAGAAAACAATTACAAACATGTCTAGATATTCCATGAAAAATCAATTCATCATACACATGAAAACAACCGGTTCATTTGATATCCCAAATGGCACCACAACAAACTCATAATGTCCATATCTTTTCTTGAATGTTGTCTTGTTTATATGTCCTTCCTTTATTCTCACTTGTTTATAGTCGGACCTCAATTCAATATTGGAAAATAGTCTTTCATGTTTCCACTGAACAAATAGATCATCAATCCTCGACAAATGATATTTGTTCTTTATGGTGACCTTATTCAATTGTCTAAAATCAATTCACAACCTTAGGGTCCCATCCTTATTTTTCACAAAGAGCATTGTGGCATCCCTGTTGGCATATTTATTAGAGGCATACAGAAGGCAGAGTATTTGTTTGTCATTGATGGAAAGCTTATCCCGACGATGATGAACAAGAGAAAGTGGCGGCAAGACTAGCAACACAACGATGATCGCATGGCAGAAAATCCTGAAACAGGCAGACTCCATTTCGGAGTTTCGTAGACCGGGAAATTTGAATTTCGGAGACAGAAGGTAGAGTATTTTCCCGAAACAGGCACACTCCATTTTGGAGTTTCACAGACCAGGAAATCAGAATTTTGGATACCGGGATTTGGAAGTGTCGAAACACTTCACCACAGGAGTCTCGAAATCGCAAAATGAAAAACGCTGAAATCCCGCGAAACCACAACGTTTTGGAGTTTCGGATACCGAGAGTTGGAGGAGTCAAGTGTCGAAACACTTCACCATAGGAGTCCCGAAGTCACGAAATGCGAAACACCAAAATCCCGCGAAACCATGATGTTTCAGAGTTTTAGATACTGGGAGTTGGAGGAGTCAAGTGTCAAAACACTTCACCACAGGACTCCCGAACTTGCGATATGAAAAATCATGAAATAATCCTAGCCATTGGATCGAGGATTGATCTAAATCGTTGATCAGACACGATAAAGGCCCATGAAGTTTTGAAATCACGATAATATCTGGATCGTTGGGTGCATAGGACACGTGGCAAAATATTGTCATTTCCCTGACTGGAAAGTCAAAGGAACAGGGTTCCCTAATCTCTCGAACTTGCGATATGTGAAATCGCGAAATGCAAAATTGTGAAAGGTGCTAACAGCTAAGCTCTTTTTCGGAGTTTCATGGATCACAACATGGAACGTCAAGATATCTCATCACAAGGAATGCCGAAATGAGAAATGTTGAAATGATCGAAGTTATTCAAGCTAAGCTCCTTTTTTTGGAGTTTCGGGGATCGTGACATGGAGCGTCAAGTTATCTCATCACAAGGAATGTCGAAATGATGAATTGTGAAATGGAAAAATAAGCACGAGACCCATCATTTAATCCAACGGTGCAGGTGAACTTGAATATGATCAAAGGGATACTGTTTCACCCCATAGTTAATTGATCAGTTACAATTCAGTTAGCAAAACTGATTCATAATTCTTGGACAGTTGGTGTTTCAGTTGGCCAAAGCGTTGTCCTAGGGTTTGAGGGGGAACTGATGGGATGTAGTGAAAAAAAAAAAAAAAAAAGGAAGTGACGGGGTAAGTGTGGCTATTCTGACTGAAAAATGTGTTGAACTATAGAAAGATAAAACTACAGTATGCGCAGTGTGAAGAATACTCAGAGATAAGGAACAAAAGATGAACACAAGAGAAAAGGTGAAGAGAGCAAAATGTGCACATATCAAAGAGCATGAGAAGGACAGAGAAAGAACATATAGACAAAGATAGCAAGTCAAGACAAATATGAACAGAGCATAAGAATAGTGTAGCAAAGAAGAATTGTAGAACAGTGAAGAAGTGGTAAGAATTGATTTATCTGTGTTGGTTATTCAATCATTTATTTGTAATAAGGGTGGTAGGGAGGTGCTAGGGAGGACTGTTGTCCTCAGAGGTTCAAGTGGGTGCTTGAACACAGGATGTTGTAGCTTCCATCTGGTTGTAGCCAGAGAAACCAAGGTGGCAGGGTGGTGCAAGGGAGAACAAGTGTTCTCTGTTATGCAGGTTGAAGCCTGTGTAACTGGAATTTTGTGCTTCCATCCAGTTGGTGTTGGAATACTCAGGGAGTTGGTGCTTCCTTCTAGTGGGTGCTATAGAAACCAGAGAGTTGGTTCTCTCAAACAAGTTAGAGCTTGTAAAACAGAGGTAGTAGCCTCACATTGAGTTGGTGCTCAATTATAGATGATGTACAGAACTTAAAAGATTGCCTATCATTTCGAAGAAGAAGAGGTTTTCTCCCTTTATGGGTTTCCTCGTGAAAATATGTCTCTGTGTATATTTTATGTGTGAGTGATGCTCATTATTTATGTTGTTCATATATTGTATAATATTGATGGTCACTTTGAGAAATATTAAAAAAAAAAAAAAATTGGCTTTATTGTTAATATTATTTAAGCACATTAAC
>ML779164.1:1168863-1193108 GCA_009831015.1 Picea engelmannii
AAGAAGTACAAATTCAAGAAATATAGTAAGAAGAAAAGTTTGTGTGCAAATAATGACAATTCCTCAGAAGACACCAATAGTGACTCTTCCTATGAAGATAAGGTAAATGACTTCATGCTTATGGCCAAAGAGGATTATGATAATAAAATCACAGGCAGTGATGATAATGTTGAAGAAGTTATGGTTGATATGGAAGGAGAACTGATTAGTGCACTGGAAGAGATTGACAGACTCAGAATTAAGAACAAAAAGCAAAAACAATTGCTGATACAGTTGGAAAAAGACAGTAAACAGCCTGATGAAGACTTTGCCCTGCTGAAAGTGGAATTAGAAGAGGAAAAGAAAATAGAAGACATACTGAAACAACAGTTGTCAGATAAGAAAGCAAGGTGTGAAGCCTTAGAAGAACAGATAGTAAAAACCAGAAAATAAATGGAGAAGTTTAAGGGATTGTATCACCAAAATTTGCCAAGTATTAAAGCCTCAGAAGGATTAACCTAACCTCCATTCTAAATTAGCAAAGAAGCCCAAAGTTGAAAGCTGGATTGGGGTATGAAGAAGGATCAAGTAGTGATCATCCAAGTAATACAGAACCTATCAAGTTTGTCAAATCTTCAAACATTGACAACAGTCACTTTGCAGAAACAAAGAAAGAAAATCAACCGCCCAGGAGGAGTAAAGAAAAAGGTGTCAGAACTGAATCTGTAGAACAAGGAAATAATACACTTCCTTCTCAAGGAAATCATCAGCATGGAAGAAATCGATTTTCTCAAAGAAGACATATTTTTTCAAGGTACAAAGGTTTTTTCTATGGTAATTGTTTTTTTCTGCTCTAACTTTGGTCACAAAGCTATAAATTGTTCTTTAAGATTTAGATATGAGAAATCAAGTTTTTCAAGGAATAATTATCTGCCACCACAAAGATTGAGACAACCAAGCAACAAACAGTCACAGACTATAAATCATGTGATATCTAGGAGAAGGACACAGGTGAAATACAACAACAGTTATGAGCGTAACAATCATTATAATCTATTATTCAGTGAACCAAAATGTTACAACTGCCATAATTATGGACATAAAGCTGCAGACTGTCGCTTAAGGAATTGCAATCTAGATTTGATCCCCACTGCTGAAAATGTCAAGGTTTGGAAGAAGAAAGAAGATGACAAGTGTGGACTAGTGTTATCAGCCCAAAGACAAAAGAATCCCTGGTATATTGATAGTGGATGTTCCAAACATATGACTGGAGTCAAAAGTAAGTTTCTAACTCTAAGCGAAAGCAAATCAGGGAATGCAACTTTTGGAAATGATGCACCAGGAAAAATAAAAGGTAAAGGAATGGTAAGTTTGAGTAATGGCAAAGGGAAATCTCAAGATGTGTTGTTTGTAGAAGGTATGAAACATAATCTTATTAGTGTCAGTCAAGTCTATGACCGAGGATGTGAAGTCATTTTTACCTCTAAAGACTATAGAATAAAATCTGTGAATGTAGGACAGCTAGTTGCAAAAGTAATAAGAACAGAAAACAATGTCTATGTGTTAAAAGATGAAAAAGAAGAATGACACTTAAGCAAGTATGATGAAAGTTGGTTGTGGCATAGGAGACTTGGACACCTAAATTTTGATCATATAATCAAGCTCAGAAACAATGGGGCAGTAAAAGATCTTTCGAAGATATCAAAGCCATACGACTCCATTTGTAAACCCTGCCAGATAGGAAAGCTTACTCGCACTCAGTTCAAATCTAAAAACTTTCCTTCAACATAAAAAAACTCTCTAGTTAGTACATATGGATTTAAGTGGACCATCAAGGAGAGAAGGTACAGGAAAAGAAAATTATTTTATGTTGATTATTGATGATTATTCTAGACTAACATGGGTTGCCTGTTTTAAGGAAAAATATGAAGCATTTGAAAAATTCAAAGTGTTTAAGGCTCTGGCTGAGAATCAAACAGGAAAAATTTTAAAGGCAGTAAGGTCTGATAGAGGAGGAGATTTTAGTTCATGGAACTTCAAAGAGTTCTATGATAAACATGGGATCAAAAGAGAGTACATAATTCCAAAGACTCCACAACAAAATGGAGTTGTTGAGAGGCAGAATAGATCAGTACAACAAATGGCTAGATCAATGATGAATGAAAGGAACATACCTCAGACATATTGGGTAGAAGAAATTCATACAGCTATTCATATCCTTAACAAAGCTCATCTCAGACCATGCAGTGACAAGACTCCTTATGAACTATGGTTTGGAAGACCTGCTTCAATCAAGCATTTTAAAGTCTTTGGGAGTAAATGTTATATCAAGAACAATGATGAAAATATTGGAAAATATGATGACAGGGATGATGAAGGTATCTTCTTGGGTTATGCTACAAATAGTAAAGGGTACAGATGTTACAATAAGAGGCTGCATAAACTGGTTGATTGTATAGACACAAAATTTGATGAAGAAATTCTGATCAGAAATGTAAGCAGTGTTGAACCAAGCACAAAAGATATAGTTGAAGATGAAGATAAATAGGTCCAAGGATCAGAAAGGGAAGAATCTGAATCAGATGAAGATACGAATACTCAGGTTGATACAAATCAGCAAAAAGAAGCAAAATCACCTCTAAGAATTGTTAGAAAGAATCATCCTGAAAATCAGATAATTGGAGATATAGATAAAGGAGTTTAGACAAGAAGGAAATTGATTAAACACTCAGAACAATCTCATGTTGTTTTGTTTTATCTATGATTGAACCTAAAAATTTGATATAGCCAGCCAGCATGATGATTGGGTTAGAGCAATGAATGAAGAGCTTGATCAGATTGAGAAGAACAATACTTGGGAGCTTGTTCCTAGACCTGAAGATAAAAATGTAATAGGTTCCAAATGGGTGTTCAAGAATAAAATGAATGAAAAAGGACAAGTTGTTAGAAATAAATCCAGATTGGTCTGTAAAGGGTATGCACAAGTTGAAGGTCGGGACTTTCATGAAAAATTTTCACCAGTGGCAAGATTGGAAGCCATCAGAATGTTTCTTTCTTATTCATGTCATAAGAACTTTAAAGTTTATTAGATGGGTGTTAAGTCAACATTTCTTAATGGAGATATAGAGGAAGAAGTATATATGGAGCAACCTGAAGGATTTTCATTGACAGATAATCCTAATTATTTTTGCAAGCTAAAGAAGGCCTTATATGGAATGAAACAAGCACCACGAGCTTGGTATTATAGACTGGACAAATTTTTACAAGACAAAGGGTTCAAGAAAAGTATTGTTGATATCAATCTCTACATTAAGTCTGAAGGTGATACTTTACTAGTTGTTTTGGTTTATGTAGATGATATTATTTTTGGCTATACTAATGAATCATCTGTCCAATGGTTGCTAACTCTATGAAAATAGAATTTGAGATGTCCATGATAGGAGAACTATCATATTTTCTTGGCTTACAAGTAAAACAAAGTTCTACAAGAATATTTATCTCTCAAGAAAAATATTTGAAAGAGATGTTGAAGAAATTTCAAATGGAGGATTCCTCTCTTGTAATCACACCTATGGTGGTTGGTTGCAAGCTCAGTAAAAATGATGTTTCACTAGATGTTGATCAAAGGACATATCGCTCTATGATAGGCAGTCTTCTGTACATCATAGCATCCTGTCCTGATATAATGCAAGATGTTGGAATGGTAGGTCATTATCAATCTGCTCCTAAACAAATTCATTAGGTAGTTGTCACAAGGATATTCAAATACTTGAAGGGAACAATGACTTATGGTCTGTGGTATCCCAGAAATCAGAATTTTCAGTTAACTGCTTATTCAGATGTAGATTGGGCAAACTGTGTTGATGAGAGAAAAAGCACCAGTGGAGGAGCATTCTTCTTGGGTGACTCATTAGTAGCATGGCTTAGTAAAATGAAAGGATCTATTTCCTTATCAACTACAAAAGAAGAGTACATTATTGTTGCTACTTGTTGCACTCAGATTTTATGGATGATACAAACTCTTGTAGATTTGAAGGTAACTTACATTGATCCCATTCCACTTCACTGTGATAACACTAGTGCCATTAGTGTCTCCAAGAATCATGTTCTTCATTCCAAGACTAAGCATATCCCAATAAAATACTATTTTCTCAGAGAACAAGTTACAAACAGAGTTGTTCAGCTGAATTATATCCCTTCCACAGAACAAATAGTTGATATCTTTACTAAACCGTTAGCAGCGACCCCTTTTGGATATCTTTGTCAAAAGTTGGGGGTTATAACTTCTTTCGTCTAATTTGTTCACCTGGTCAGGGGGAGTCCTTATTGAATATGTATTGTATTTCTAAGTTACTCATAGTTGACAGGGGAAGTATGTTCTGCAACAGCTCAGGGGGAGCGTGTTTCTTCTTTGACATTGATCTCAAAGGGGGAGAAAGTGTAGTAATTTCGGAGATGCTATTGTGGTATAGTTGGATGTTCTTATTCAGAGATTCTATTGTGGTATAGTTGGATGTTCTTCAAGGTTTCCATCAATGCCAAAAGGGGGAGACTATTGGCATATTTATTACGGGCAGACAGAAGGCAGAGTATTTGTTTTTCATTGATGGAAAGCTCAGCCCGACGATGATGAACAAGAGAAAGTGGCGGCAAGACCAACAACACAACGATGATCGCATGGTAGAAAATCCCAAAACAGGCACACTCCATTTCAGAGTTTTGCAGACCAGGAAATTGGAATTTTGGAGACAAAAGGCAGAGTATTTTCTTGAAACAGGCACACTCCATTTCGAAGTTTTGCAGACCAGGAAATTGGAATTTCAGATACCAGGAGTTGGAAGTGTCGAAACACTTCACCATAAGAGTCTTGAAATCGCAAAATGAAAAATGCCGAAATCCCGCGAAACCATGACATTTTGGAGTTTCGGATACCGGGAGTTGGAGGAGTCAAGTGTCGAAACACTTCACCACAGGAGTCCCGAAGTCGCGAAATGAGAAACATCGAAATCCCGCGAAACCATGACATTTCAGAGTTTCGGATACTGGCAGTTGGAGGATTGATCTGGACCATTGATCAGACACGATGAAGGCCCGTGAAGTTTCAAAATCATGATAAGATCTGGACCGTTGGGTCCATAGGACACGTGGTGAAAGATTGTCATTTTGCCGACTGGAAAGTGAAAGGAACGGGGTTCCATAATCTCTCGAACTTGCGATATGCGAAATCGCGAAATGCCGAAATGAAAAATTGCGAAAGGCGCTAACAGCTAAGCTATTTTTTGGAGTTTCGGGGATCGCGGCATGGAGCGTCAAGATATCTCATCACAAGGAATGTCGAAATGCGAAATGCCGAAATGATCAAAGCTAGTCAAGATAAGCTCCTTTTTTCGGAGTTTCGGGGATCGCGACATGGAGCGTCAAGTTATCTCATCACAAGGAATGTCGAAATGCCAAAATGCCGAATTGCGAAATGGAGAAATAAGCACGAGACCCATCATTTAATCCAATGGTGCAGGTGAACTTGAATATGATCAGAGGGCTAAGGGTGGTAGGGAGGTGCTAGGGAGGACTGTTGTCCTCAGAGGTTCAAGTGGGTGATTGAACACAGGGAGTTGTAACTTCCATCTGGTTGCATCCAGAGAAACCAAGGTGGCAGGGTGGTGCAAGGGAGAACAAGTGCTCTCTGTTATACAGGTTGGATCTTGTGTAACTGGAAGTTGGTGCTTCCATCCAGTTGGTGCTGGAATACTCAGGGAGTTGGTGCTTCCTTCTGGTGGGTGCTAGAGAAACCAGAGAGTTGGTTCTCTCAAAAAATTTGGAGCTTGTAAAACAGAGGTAGTAGCCTCACATTGAGTTGGTGCTCAATTATAGATGATGTACAGAACTTAAAAGATTGCCTATCATTTCAAAGAAGAAGAGGTTTTCTCCCTTTATGTGTTTCCTCGTGAAAATCTGTCTTTGTGTATATCTTATGTGTGAGTGATGCTCATTATTTATGTTGTTCATATATTGTATAATATTGATGGTCACTTGGAGAAAGATTAAAAAAAAAAATGGCTTTATTGTTAATATTGTTTAAGCACAGTAACAACTGATTCACCTCCCCCCCCCCCTCTCAGTTGTCTTAGTAATTTCAACAATCCCAACATAACAAACTTGTTTGTATATACCCCTTCTTTAATAGTTATTCAAGATGCATCTACAACTCCTTCAACTCTGGCGTGCCCATCCTATAAGGATTCCTGGACAGTAGGGCATCTCCTGGCACCAAATGAATGAAGAAATCAATGTGTCTATTTGATGTAAACCCTAGAATTTCCCAAAATATATATTTAGAATATTTCAAGACCGGATGGTCTTCAAAACTTGGCATTTTATCTTTTTTTTCATCTTCCATATGGGCTACAAAAATCTAGCATCCCTTCTGTTATCTCTCCAGGAGTCCTTCTCAGGTTGTATCTTGAAGAAGCCTGGTAACTTAAAGTGTGATTTTTTTGTATTTATGTGCGGATCAAATGGGATAACTGACCTACTGGATGGTATCAAGACATTCAAATGTATATAACCAAATGCGACAATGCTTTCAAGAATTAATGATCAGATAGGTAGCAAAACTAGTGGATGAAGAAAGCTATGCTTATTAACCAGAACACACATGTGATGGGTCAAATAAGATAGTGTAGATTACTATTAAATCAAGCTTATGAAATGAAAAAATGAGATAACAATCATTAGCAGTTAAAACAAACTTGAATCAAAGTACAAAAAGAGAAAGGTAATGGAAATCTGACATCAATAATGAAAGAAAACTATGATATGTATTATATATCTGAAAGTCTATTACAATAGCATTAAGGTCTCTCTATCCAGACTCAAACCTCTTGGTCCTTCAAATATTATTGGCTCTATAGCCTTTTCAATATACAAATGAGATCATGTCAAGAAGGATTGAGAATACTAAAGATAGCATACTATAAAACTAAATACCAAAATAATAGGATCGGATCCTATATAAAGGGTGTCAAACCATATCCTAATACTAAGTCTTTGACAACTGCTCCTGTATGTTGGATGATGACTATTCCTTCTAGAATCTTCAATTGACATCTAGAAGCTAATTATCTCATCCTAGAAATCTCCTTTTAACAACTTATAATATCTTTGACCAAAAATAGGAAAACTCCTTTATCTTCTTTCCTCAACATCTATCTCAAAATATTGGAATAGAACACTAAAACAAATCCCTTTAATCATATTCTTAACTTAGAAACCATCCTTGTGCTCTTTGAAAAGACAAAACTGAGATCTATGCAAAAAGAACACCACTCTTCCCTTCTCTATGCTTTCGGTGGCTAAAGAGCCAAAATTTTAACCCATAAGCCACTGAAATCTTTTCTTTCGGTGGCTAAAGACAGCTGTGAAAGCCTACCTGAGCCACCGAAAGAAAAGAATTGCTTTTAGCTGTCTCAAGCTCCTGTTCATAGTCAAGTGCCACATATGCAAGCTTCTCCTTCACATCATGGACAATTTCACGCTCTGCAATGGTGGTGAATGAATACCCTCTCTCTGTCAAGACTTCATTAATGCATCTGTCAAATTTTGCTTGGCAAGATCCAATCTAAGTATAGAATGAGGCAGGGCATATCCTTCATAAATTGGCACTATGTGACTAACACCATCCCCAGAATCTAGCACAATACCAGTTGTACGACCATTTTCATACAAAGACAGAACCGCCTGAATGGCAGCATACATAGCAGGCACATTAAAAGTTTCAAACATAATCTGAGTCATATTCTCTCTATTTTCCTTGGGATTCAAGGGAGATTTAGTAATAAGTACAGGATGTTCTATTGGAGCAGCTTGAAGCCAATTGTAGAATGTGTGATGCCAAATATTCTCCATTTCATCCTAGTTGCTAACAATATCATGCTCAATAGGATATTTCAATGTAAGGATACCTCTTTTTGACTGAGCCTCGTCACTCACATAGGCATCTTTATGGTCCATGCCAACCAAAACTCCAGTGTGTCAGGGATGAACAATGATACTGGGGAACACTACTATTGGTGCATCATCACCTCTGCATATAAACTGTATACTGTGAAGGCCCCAGGCCTAAAGAATGTTAAAACCTTTGTACTTGGTAGTGTGTTGCCTTTGAGGAACACAATTTGTCATTTGTTGTTGCTCTAAACTTACATCTTCATATGCCAAAGCAGATCCCTTCTAGACCAAAACAATAGAAAATGGAAAACTCTCTTGAACCTTGAATTTGAACACTTTGAATGTCGGACTAAGAATAACACACTGAAGAGCACATTCTTGAGCCACCCACTCACTTGTATTCATAGTCTTCCTCGGTTTCTTTCCAAAAGTCTCGGTCAATATTTTGGATATTGCAGGAATACGAGAACCCAAGCCAACAACTTCAACCACATGAATCTTATCTACATTAAATCTTGCTTCAATCAAAACCTACACGCAAGGCCCTTTGACACGCTCGAGCATTGGTGGTGCAAGTTTTTCAAATTCATCATGTTTGATAAACCCTCTAACATCTTTCTTGTCCATTAAACACTCAATAAGCCTTGATGTATCGACCTGAGGATTTAATGTAGTTGCGTGGCATGTGAATTAGATTGGTATATTGTGTGGCATGTGGGCTCGACTTTGGACATTTGGACACTGTAGTGCTCAAGTTTTTTGGCTTAATGCTAACCCATGTATGTCTTGTGATGATGACAACTATTTGAAAGATGGACTCGATGCTTGTATTGGTTTGATGTGTTGAAAAAATGGGGTGCGTGACAAGTGTAATGAGGAGTTTGGCATATGTGCATGTAATTCAATGTATGAATTTTAGGATATAGACTTAAAACGTTTATGTGACCTTGACCCTACAATGGATTGTAAGAAATTGGGCTTGTGTGACTCATGTATTGAATGTTTGACTTTGGTAAATACATAGGTTTGGTGAATAAGATTTAATACCTAGTTCTTGCTAAGCACACACCATATTTACAAATAAAATATGATTTTTTATTTGAAAATATGAAAAAGCACAAAAACTAAAATTTCGGGGAAACTTAACAAGGATTTTGTAATGCAGGTCATGGAAAAAGAAACCAAAGGGTTTCTGGGCAAGAGTGATAAATGGGAGTTTTGATGAAGACCTGGGTTTTAAGATACTGGCCAGAAAACTTTAGAAATGAGCGTATTAAATAAAATGAGAAAACACTCCAAAAATACCAGTGCATTTTTTATTGCTAACATATGGCTCCAACTGGGATGGAGACCTCCCTGTGAGGTTTCCAAGAACCTAGTAGTTCCAGTTGCCTTTACCATTAGTCATGGAGTCATCTGGCATTTAGTATTGGGCTATGGAGTCATATAGCCTTCACAACTGATTCCCTGCAAACTTGTAGCCTGTCTGTGAGGTTTCAAGAACAAGCAGACCTATGCCTGTCCATTTAACTTGAAAATCCTACAACCTGCTCAACAATCATCCACAATTTGTATTGTTTCTAGTCCATTGGGCTATGGGGTCATTTAATTCCGTCACTAGATCTCTACAATCTTTATTCGAACTCTGAATGCAAATTCACTGCTGCAAACTAAAAAGAATCTACAACCATGCTTGATGGCGAGCTTATTCTCTACCTATTCCTACTCTTAACCAGTAAAAACATGCTCATCATGTAACATCATTCTTCCAATGAAGCCATGATAACATTGAACTATTTACAAAATCTCCTTGCATGCAGATAAATGTCAAAGAACACTTCATGTCGTGCAACAGAATTTCAACTTGCAGAGCATACTTACAATCATCATTCGCTTTGATTCCAAAGATTGCACAACTGAAGACTTCTGAAAAACATAACTCCATATAAATGGCTACTGAATCATAGAAAAAAGTTAAATCTGCTTATTGCTCAAGCCTTTCTTCTCCTTCTGATATATGGATCTGCTCATAAACAAGTTTATGCGATTCTGAAAAAAGCAGTGAGTTGATTTGACTACTAACCCCTTCTTGTTTGATATCTTCTTCATAAATGATATCAGTCTTTTGTTCATGAAATGTGTTATATATTGGTTGGTTGTTGCTCAAGTAAACATCATTTGTTGTAGAAATCTGTTCTTCTTACTCTTCATAATTATCAAAAATTGGAGAACAAAAAACCTCTGCATCTTGCAAAGAAGAACATACAATCTTCAGATCCTTCTCTTCACTTACAAGTGAGAACATATTGTAGGCAACCTCTTGAAAAAATTCAATAATTTCTTCTTCTATAACTATTTCTTCATGCAAATCAAAGGTAGTAGGTGCATCAGAGACAAGGCCTGATGCATCTACAACCATGCAATCCTCATAATTAATTGTATCAAGAAATTCTTCCTCAACAACATAATTTTCATCTTTACAAAAAGAAGAATGAACTACCTTCTGGTGAACTTGCTTCTCAAATTCATCACAGCAATCTTCAAAGAGAATTTCAGCTGGAAATTCATCTTTACAAAACAAATGAAAAACATCATGAAAACTTGCTAATGAGTGAATAATTAAAGCTGGAAGAGATCGACACCAATCAAGGGTTGCTCCCTCCAATGAATATCTGAAAATCTTAATTTGAACATCCTCATGTATAATTTCAAGCCGATGAATAAAGTCGTGAAAATCCAGCAAGTGTTCAGCTGGCACTTCCCATTCTTCTCCTCGAAATATGGGAAGATTTTTTTCCCATTCATCTCTACTAGGTACTAGATGAGGGTAACCAGAAATATTTGAGAAATTTCAAAATGCATACCTCTTTTTCTGACAAATTTCTGAACAATGGAGTCGCTACTGAATATGTCCTTCATGGAGTCGCAAGATAGATGATTACAACCGAAACTATGTCCAGACTTTGTCTATCATCAAAGATGGATCTTGTCATCTCCCAAGGAAGCTAAGCTTCAATCTCCTCTCCCCAGCAACGATGCCAATTCATTATCTCTACAAGTGTCCTTCTCAAGTTGTATCTTGAAGAATCTTGGTAACTTAAAGTGTGATTGTTCTTGTATTTATGTGTGGATCAAATGGGATAACTGACCTACCGGATGGTATCAAGACAGTCAAATGTATATAACCAAATGAGACAATGCTTTCAAGAATTAATGATCAGATAGGTAGAAAAACTAGTGGATGAAGAAAGCTATGCTTATTAACCAGAACACACATGTGATGGGTCAAATAAGATAGTGTAGATTACTATTAAATCAAGCTTATGAACTGAAAAAATGATATAACATTCATTAGCAGTTAAAACAAACTTCAATCAAAGTACAGAAAGAGAAAGGTAATGGCAATCTGACATCAATAATGAAAGAAAATTGTGATCTATATTATATATCTGAATGTCTACTACAACAACATTAAGGTCTCTCTATCCAGACTTGAACCTCTCGGTCCTTCAAATATTCTTGGCTTTATAGCCTTTTCAATATACAAATGAGATCCTATCAAGAAGGATCGAAAATACTAAAGATAGCATAATATAAAACTAAATACCAAAATAATAGGAACAGATCCTATATAAAGGGATTCAAACCATATCCTAATACTAAGTATTTGAGAGCTTCTCTTGTATGTTGGATGATGACTATGCCTTCTAGAATCTTCAACTGACATCTGGAAGCTAATCATCTCATCCTGGAAATCTCCTTTTAACAACTTATAATATCTTTGACCAAAAATAGGAAAACTCCTTTATCTTCTTGCCTCAACATCTCTCTCAAAAGACTGGGATAGAACACTAAAACAGATCCCTTTAATCATATTCTTAACTTAGAAACCATCCTCGTGCTCTTTGAAAATACCAAACTGAGATCTGTGCAAAAAGAACACCACTCTACCCTTGTTTTTGCTTTCAGTGGCTAAAGAGCCAAAATTTTAACCTGTAAGCCACCGAAAGCTTTGCTTTCGGTGGATAAAGATAGATGTGAAATCCTGCCTGAGCCACCAAAAGAAAAGAACTACTTTTAGCTGTCTCAAGCTCATGTTCATAGTCAAGTGCCACATATGCAAGCTTCTCCTTCACATCATGGACAATTTCACACTCTGCAGTGGTGGTGAATGAATACCCTCTCTCTGTCAAGACTTCATTAATGCATCTGGAAAATTTCTCTCAGCAAGATCCAATCTAAGTATAGCATGAGGCAGGGAATATCCTTCATAAATTAGCATTGTGTGACTAACACCATCCCCGAAATCTAGAACAATACCAGTTGTATGACCCGTTGCTTACAAAGACAGAACTGCCTGAATGGAAACATACATAGTAGGCACATTAAAAGTTTCAAACATGAGCTGAGTCATCTTCTCTCTGTTTTCCTTGGGATTCAGGGGAGCTTCATTAAGAAGTACAAGATGTTCTACTAGAGAAACTCAAAGCTCATTGTAGAATGTGTGATGCCAAATCTTCTCCATGTCATCCCAGTTGCTAACAATATCATCCTCAATAGGATATTTCAATGTAAGGATACCTCTTTTTGACTGAGCCTCATCACTCACATAGGCATCTTTCTTGCCCATGCCAACCATAACTCCAGTGTGTCAGGGATGACCAACGATATTGGGGAACACTGCTCTTGGTGCATCATCACCTCTGCATATAAAATGTCTACTATGAAGGCCCCAGGTCTAACGAATGTTAAAACCTTTGTACTTGGTAGTGTGTTGCCTTTGAGGAACACAATTTGTCATTTGTTGTTGCTCTGAACTTACATCTTCAGACGCCGAAGCAGATCCCTTCCAGACTAAAACAATAGAAATTGGAAAACTCTCTTGAACCTTGAATTCACACACTTTGAATGTCAGACTAAGAATAGCACACTAAAGAGAACATTCTCAAGCCACCCACTCACTTGTATTCATAGTCCACCTCGGTTTCTTTCCAAAAGTCTCATTCAATATTTTGGATATTGCAGGAATACGAGAACCCGAGCCAACAACTTCAACCACATGAATCTTATCTACAGTAACTTCTGCTTCAATCAAAACCTGCTCGTAGGGCCCTTTGACACGCTCGAGCATCGGTGGTGCAAGTTGTTCAAATTCATCTCGTTTTATAAACCCTCTAACATATTTCTCATCCATTAAACACTCAATAAGCCTTGATGTATCGACCTGAGGATTTAATGCAGTTGCGTGGCATGTGAATTAGTTTGGTATATTTTGTGGCATATGGGCTCGGCTTTGGACATTTGGACACTATAGTGCTTAAGTGTTTTGGCTTAATGCTAGCCCATGTATGGCTTTTGATGATGACAAGTATTTGAAAGATGGACTCGGTTCTTGTATTGGTTTGATGTGTTGAACAAATGGGGTGTGTGACAAGTGGAATGAAGAGTTTGGCATATGTGCATGTACTTAAAACTTTTATGTTACCTCGACCCTGCAATGGATTGTAAGAAATCAGGCTTGTGTGACTCATGTATTGACTGTTTGACTTTGGTAAATACATAGGTTTGGTGAATCATCTTTAATACCTAGGTATTGATAAGCACACACCATATTTACAAATAAAATATGATTTTTTATTTGAAAATATGAAAAAGCACAAAAACTAAAATTTCTTGCAAACTTAACAAGGATTTTGTAATGCGGGTCATGGAAAAATAAACCAAAGGTTTCCTGGGCAAGAGTGATCAATGGGAGTTTTGATGAAGACCTGGGTTTTAATATATTGGCCAGAAAACTTTAGAAATGAGCATATTAAATAAAAATGAGAAAACACTCCAAAAATACCAGTGCATTTTTTATCGCTAACATCTTCCTAAAAATCTTCTTCAATTGCATGGTTGAAATCTCTCTAACGAATACAATCTTTGGAAGACCTTGAACCTTCCCTTGCTACCCTTCATCATCAATACATGTGAGTTTCTTGTTGTAGCAGTCTAGGACAACATGGTTTTTTTCCAATCAATCCATACCAATTAAACAGTGATACAACCCAAGTGGTTTGATGTTCAAATATTCTTTTGTGTTAAGTCCATTTATGTCTACTGAACAAAATTTAGCCAACTCATTGATTCTTCTCTTAGCGCATGTGGATATCTAAACCAACCAATATTTCCCATGCTTTCTTCTTTGCAAGTGAAATATTTCAACAAGGTTAGGATCTATGTAACTATGGCTAGCTTCATAATCAATTAAAATTGTTATGGGTTGGTTATCAATATTACCTTCTATTTCAATCATGGGGGATTGGTATTTTGTTTTCTTGTTGTTCAAGGCTGCATAAATCCTTGGCATGCTTCTTCCCATGTCTTCAATTATATCATCCTCCTAAATATTTTGAAAAGTCCTCATTATTTCTCCTTTGTGAGGGAAATCCCTACCTTGGCATTTTCCCAAGATAATCTACCATCCTAAGTTCACTCTATGATGATTGTCCTTGCTAATGTGCTTGAGATTTATTTAAGTGAAAAGGTGGCTTAAAACCTTTCTTCCTTTTCTCCATCTTACCCTTCAACTTGTTATTCCAAGTTTTTTGGAAATTTAGTCTCCCCTTGATTTGCTCATAAAGGTGTTTTAATTTCCTTATGGCCTTCTCCAAAGTCCTGGGGTTATCATACTGTATCTTATCATTGTATAAAGTAGGTATCCCACTCATAAAACTTTGGATTTTAGTCTTATCATCCTTTATGAATCCAACATATTTAAGAAATTCATAAAGGATGATAAGACTAAAATCCAAAGTTTTATGAGAGAATATCCTCTCATATCCCTCCATTGTCATGCTTCCTAATTTGATTCCAAAGAACTCATTCATATTCTTATCGTAATAATTCTCTGAAAAGTATTTCTTCTAGAAGTATCCCTTTAACTCTCTCCATGAGACCTTCTTCTCATCAAGGTGCTTGTCTTGCTTAAGTTGATCCCGCCACATGGCTTCTTTTCTTTGAAGGTAGTAGGTTGCAATTATGGTTTCTACATTTGATGGGTAATCATGCAAATGGAACTATTTCCTCATTCCCAACAACGAAGCTTCAACCTCTTCTCCCTTTATATGTTCTCCATCAAAATTCGGTGGCTTGAGTTTCCTAAGTTCACCTTGTAAAATATATGACTAGAGTCTTCTCCTCTACCTTCTTACAGGGGACACTCTGGCCCTAAATATGCATGATCTCTTCTAGTCGATTTCCTTGGTGAATGATAATGTCTGTTCACACTCCTTGAATGATTTTCATCCATGTGATCATCCCTTCCACCATGGGAATTGGATATGTCCACTTGTCTAGCACTATATACTTGCTTTGAGCCATTGATTTCTCATTTTCCCAAATTTGAGCTCTCAAATGATAGTTATGGTCTATGAAAGTTTAGATTGTTTTCTCACTTTTATCCCTCTATGCTACGGGTGTATTCTCTTCCATACTCTACAACTTTAGGTACCCATATTCCAAATCTGGTTCTATGGTTGTCTTATATGGTCCATGAGCTTTCCACAGACTACTCTTGTGTCCCAAACTGACTTCTGAGAAAATAGTTAAGCACTATGGAAGTAAATTGGTATCTAATTTATACCCTGTATTATTTCAATTGTAACTTCCTCATACTAGATCTATTTTTTGCTTAGAATATCTGGTTGCAAAGATCTTACACATAGTTCTCTCGATTTTGACTACCTAAAAATGTTGTTTAGGCCCTCAAAATGCCTCTGCAAGTTGATGACCTTCAAAATATGAAGATTTTTGTAGAAATTGCATGATTTGCTACTATAATAGTCTGTTAATCTGACTTGCGCCTGACCTTGGAAATTAAGATGGCATGGCATGGCACATATCGACTGATTCCATGTGTCATCACTTGATTCATCCATGTCATCATCCATCATTCTCCTCCATCGTCCATCAATCAAACCTTTCACAATCCTGTTGGGCTCTCCTTTGTAGACGCTTCCCATTGAAGTGTCAAATAGCATGTTATAAAATTTTCTCTCGAAACCTGCAAGCCACAAACGTATCAGACTCTTCATCGATGATTTTTCCCATTGGGTTGTCAAATAACACATTATAAAGGTTTTCCCGCAACCCTCAACCCATAATCCTATCAAGATTTTCCTTACGAACTCTTCCCATTGGGTTGTCAAATAACATGTCATTAATATTTTCCCGTAGCCTGCAAGCCCATTGGGAGTTTCCTCGTGGGCTCTTCCCATCAAGTTGTCAAATAGCACGTTATAAATATTTTCCCACAACCTGCAAACCACAAGTCTATTGGGCTTTTCCTCACGGACTCTTCTCATTGGGTTGTCAATTAGCACGCTATTAATCTTTTCTTGCAACCAACAAGCCTATCGGTATTTTCCTCATAGACTCTTACCATTGGGTTTTCAAATAGCACACTATTGAGATTCTCCTGCAAGCCTATTGGGAACATCTTCATGGATATTTCCCTATGGAGTGTTAAGACATCATAATCTCTTCTTGTGAGTATTTCTCCACAAAACTTCTTCCCACAAATATTTTGTTGGATTTGGATCATCAATCTTCGAGATAAAAGTGATCTCAACAAACTTTGTCGAACTTCCTAGATCCTACAAATGAATCTTGGTCGTTGATTTTTAATGTCAAAAAGATCTGGGTCATTGATCGTTTAACTCTTCAGTCACCATTAGAATGTAAAATCCAACTTCCCAGGCCAAATTTAACTCTACAACTTGCAAATTGATGCAATTAATCCTCTTTGATGGTTCTAAGGGAAATTTGGACTCATATTTGTTCATAAATTTGGGGATTTCACTATGTTTTCATAATTTTCCCCAAATTTGTCATAGGTGAAACTCTACAAGAATGAACTTCCACCAAGTTTGCACGGGTCTTGGCCCATACAAGCTCGGTGTTGAACCTTGAGCTCTAATACTAATCTGTAACGTCCCCACTAATAAACCCATAAACAAGTATGCTACCATTAATTTGAATACTATGCATTATGCTAAAAATTATGATACATTTAACAACAATTTTAAATAAAACATGCATGCAACTAATCTACTCCCATACAATAACAAATAAATCATTTCAAACATAGAGTTAATGCACAACAAATTAAACCATCAATGTAACTTAGACACAAGATAAAACACTTATCTTTGTATAACAGTTGTGAAACTAGCTATAGAGGACAGACATTCCACCCAATCATAGATTTGTTGTTACAAATATCAACAACAAGTCACCGCCGAGTTGGTGCTAGAAATCCACAAAAGAGGGTGTCTCTCCACTTTCTACTCATAGCTCAATATTCTAAAAAACAACTATTTTTTTCCTACAACTATCCCAACTCCTCCAACTCTCTTTATCTTAACCTCCCCGACCCAAGGAATGTACCCCTTCTCTGCAATTAGTCCCTCAGGTTGTGCCATTATTTTATCAAGGTTTTTAGCACAGGTTGGCCAGGAATTTCTCTGTTGGGGACCCCAGGGATGTTATCTACCAAGAAAACTAACAACAACAAGCTTGTTTCTCTAGTGAAAACTCTCACACATGGAGTTCACTCTACATCCCTGACAACCTATCTCTTCTACAAGCTTGGCAACTTTCTTATTCAACCTTCAACAACTCCCGAAAGTTGTTGAAAATTTCACCATTGTTTCCTCCAAGCTCCAATGTTCTCCCCCTCTATTATCTCCTCATTCCCATGGATAAGATTGTCTATAAAAACTCACATGTCGTCCCATACAAATTTCCTCTCCTTTTTCCTGCTTACTTGACTCACACTCTTTCCTAAGATGATTTTACTCAACTCCATGTCCCCAATAACTATGGGATGTGACTTCTCACACCCACCCTCTTACATGTATTCAATGATTGGGCTCTCCTACACTCAAGGGAATAAATATAAGGCTCACTCAAAACAATAATAAATCAATAAAAATATTTGGGATTTAAATCCCATGAATAAGACCCCCTTAGACCCCTCCTCTCTTGTGGATAACTCAACCCCCATATCATTGTCCATGTCCATATGCAACTAGCATCACATTTTTATTTATCAATTTTGGATATACAAGTTAACATATTACATCATGTGGTTCATAGCCATATACCATATCTACATTATACATTACTAAACTGGGGAATTAAACATGGATGTTACATATCCAAATGTTATTTCATATAATATGAGCATATATGGATTTGCATATACTAAAGTGATTCTAAATATATGTTATGCACAAATACAAAATCACTTTTGTATGTGTCATTTCCATATATGCACATACATGTATGATTTCTACATATACACATATATAGATGTGCATATATACGAAAGTGTTTCTACATATATTTTACACACATACAAGGGAGCATATTCGTATATGCACATTTAGGTATTGTTTCCATATATGCACATACAATTGTGCATATATGAAAGTGAATTTGCATATGTATGACACGCACAAGGTGTTCACACAATAAACCTATGGCATAGCACATGTGTTCCTGGGGTACTAAATAATACCCCTAATTTCATTTGTACATTCCAAAATTTAAATGTTAATACTCTCTTCTAATACATCTTTCCAAAAACAATATCCCATTATTTTCACCAAATATTGACACAGTTACTTTTTTTTTCACAACATTTTATTACCCTTAGTATGTTGGTCATAATATTTTACATATGTATATGGCATCTATTTTATGAAATGTTGTTTACCATATGCTACTTGAGCTTTCAATCAACGAGTCAAACATATTCCTTAAGAATTAGAAGACTATTTCATCTTTAGATCCCTCTATTTGAATTGTGGTCATTTTCATTATTTGATCAAAAAATTTCATAGTTCATTAAAATTTTCTATAAGTTACAAGGACTAAAGATATATCACTATACTCCTTCCTTAGATGCTTCACTTCTATTAAAAACACTCATAAGCATAGATCTCCTCACATTGCTAACTTTCCACTCACACCTCTACCCCACCCCGCCAAAAAAGGTAAGTAAGTTGGTTGAACTTCCCTTTATGTATACCCCTATTTTAATTTAAACGACCCCTCACTCCCTAAATACCATCTAATATATTGAATCACATTTTAATTATTTTTAAACCCTCGATATGAACCCATGTACTATGATAATTGTTTTTCGGTGAAATCTTATGATACACATGCATATACAAAAGCTCTTGTGTGTAAGGATTGCTTCTTATATGTATGTCCGACACTTTATTTTTTTATTAATTTATTATTAGATGGATATGTGCTCTACTTTCGAAAATGGACTTCTATTTTTAAAGATGCTTATAGTGTTTTTGTAATTTTATTAATAACTAATTTATTTTAAAATATTTAATTTTAATAGTATACTTAATTACATAAACTAAGAATTAACAAATGCCCCACCATGAAAGAGACCTTAATTACATACATTAATAATTAACAAATATCCCATCATGAAAGAAGACAAACTAATGGCACACATTGAATATAGCATATAGAGTCTTAGCTTCCATGATTGATAGCGAGATCACGTGCTCCTTAACCTAACATGCTCTTCAAATGATAAACTATCTTCATAGAGATCATTTTAGTTTGTAGATATTTGTATATGATTAGTATAGGGTTTAATTATTTGGATTCATTTTTAAACATATTTAAATGAATTCTTTGTATTCAATAATTGTAACAAAAGTAAAAAATTCTCGATATTAATTGAAAAAAAAATTAAATTAGTTTATATATATATATATTAATTTTTTTTTAATATTTTTCTTAAAATTCAAATTGAATCATTATATTTTCACTAAGCCCTTTTCCACTTTATAAACAATCAAATGTCCTCAAATCTTTACTAATCATCACATAAAAGGTTGGCGAGACCCATTTTCTTTGATGCTCATTTGCTAATGGGAAAACACATAATGATTTAACAAAAAAGTTTCAATTGTGGCAGAAAAGAAAAAATTCAATCAAACTCAATACTTTTAATATAATTACAATGAAATATCATTTAAGTTTGTTATGATTTTTTTTTTAAATTAATTTTATAAAAAAAATATTCTCATAATACTCTAAATTATCTATTTAATTTTGATAAACTACATGAGAGAATATGCATATTTTTTGAAACCACAATTATTTTGTATTTACAAATCTTAAAGGAAATATGCACGTCACTCTCCCTAAGAGTATGATACATTAAAGGTTGATTGATAATTTATAGGGAATCTCATCCAAACAAGTTATTGACACCAATTTTATTTCTTCAATGGGACTCTTTAATTGAAAATTATTACAATCTTCAATAAAATTATAAAATTTTATAATTGAAAAACTATTTTATAATTATTATATTTTGTAATTAAGTTTTGTGATTAAAATTATAAATTTTTATAATGAAAAATTATAGTAATTATTATATTTTTCAATGAAGTTTTGTGATTGAAATTTTATTTTGTTTAATTTTTTGAATGAAACTTTTGCTATTATATTCTTTAAAAAAAATAAAAATATATATATGTGATGATGATGATGATTAATGTCTACTCATATCAAAATTGGTCGATCGGATTCTAAGAAAAGTAAGAGATTACTTGGATTTCTTCAAATTTTTATTTCGATGCTTGAAAAGCATTAAGAGAAACGTTCCAAGATCACTAAAATTTTGATGACTTAGAAGGTTATGAAGATCAGTATTGTGAGAAATATTTGAAAATTGAGATCTAATTTGGGTATATGCAAGGCATTCTAGGAGAAAGTTTTTTTCATCTTCAACCCTCTTGGTATCACAAAGGTGACAGATTATTTCTTCCCATGGCATTTTGGGGATTGTCCAACCCCCATTTACACTATGCAGCTCATGAGAATTAGTTCTTATTTTAGCAATATTAATTATCTTCTTTATTCTAGTCAAAACAAAGGGATACTTTTGATCTTCACGGTTAGGGTTAACCACCTCATTATAGTATCTTAATTTTCTTTTATCCTCTAATTCTTTATCACATCATAGATTCTCCTTAAATTTATCTTGTACAATATTTTTAATATCATCGATATTCTGAAAAATGGAGTCGCTCTTCCTCTTGTGCGCGGTGGCTAGGGTTTAACCCTAGTCGCTCACTACCTCTGCGCGAGTCGACCTGCAACCCATATCTCTCTTCCTCATCATCCATTGTCGCGACTTCGTCCGTTTCTATGGGTTCCCTAGGTAGTGGGGCCATTCCTTACATCTTTGTGTCCAAGCCAGTTTTTGTTTCGCAGTCTAGTGCCTCTTTTCGAGATGTTGTTCAGTGGGTCTCTGCTCCTTCTTTATCTCTTCTGGCTCAGGAGCCCCTCCCATGGGACAAGATGTTGAGGAAGAGGAAGAATACTACAGATCTGTCAGTTTGGTTTGTCGTTTCGATGGTTTTTGGCCAATGTTAGCTAATTTCAATAGTTGGATCTCGACTACTTGGATCCCTATTATGCAACATAAAGCTTTCATTCATCCTTGTGCTAAAGGATTCTTCATTGTTGAGTTCGACATTGAGGAAGATCAAGATCTGATTCTCAACTCAGGTTCGTGGTTTTGGGGTAACTCAGGTTTGCGCATGAAACCTTAGACTCCTTCTTTCAATATAGCTACTGACATTCTGTCTTCAACTCATGTTTTGGTGAGGCTTCCCAACCTTCCCTTGCATTTTTGTGGTTTACCCTCTCTTGAAGCCATTGGTTTAGCTTTGGGAAAGTTCCATTGTCACACACCCGACCCCTAAGTAACCTTTTAAGGGATGGGGTATAATTTTTTTTCCTTCCTATAGCTTCTTGAAGTTCCTTGAATAAGGGCACCATTTCCTCCTTCTCTTCGAGAACTTTCCAACGACTATAAACTTGTCCAAAACTGAGTTCTAAGTTGAAAGTTATGGCTCCCTAAACTTCTCGGAGTATCGTTGGTCAAAGGCCACATGGCACACACATGGATACACTTCATTCGTACCATCCTACATGGCACTGGAATGACCTCTGTCATCATCCTCTAGTGATGACATGGCCAATGGAGGGGCGGTTACAGGGGATATTCCTCGAACCTTCGTGGGTAACCAGCCTTTGGCCCCTTCGATATTCTAGTACAGGTCTACGAAATTCCTCGAAGCTCTAAATACTAAAGGACTCTTTCCACTCCAGAATCTATGGTGGAGATTCTATCCACCCTTGGATCTGTCGGCTAAGATTCACCTGTTCTTAACACATAACTCAAAATTGAAAAAAGGGGGGGGGAGGGTCCCACACTTAATTCTTGACCAATCCCACGATGCCACATGGAACTACCCAGACGCACCACTTCATCATGGCGTACGTGCCCTCTCTGTTAAACCCTAATATTGGCTCATTACCCCTTAATTGGGGCATATTACATTAGTAATGTTATTTTATTTATGTCGGCTTTATTCCATTAGTTGTAATAATACCTCCTAGTCTCCTATATACACCAAGGAGACATTTTCATTTGGAATCATCTTGTACTTAAACATTTATGTGGGGTAAAAGGAGGTTTCCCCCTCGAAGAGGATTATTATCTTAAATTATCTCTTTTTCAAGGAGTTGAGTACTTATTCTAAGGTTTTTCTATGCTATATTGATATTTGGTTCTTAACATATGGTATCAGAGCTTAAGGTCTTGGGGTTTCGTTGCTACATATGAGACACCTTGGAATTTTTGCTATAAATTGTTTTCTACAATGTTTCCAAAGAAACGGCTTGGCATATATTTAGTAGACGGATCAAGGTACTTTGGGTTAAAATTTTAGCTCCAGAGGCCTTATACTTTCAGAGATATCGCCTGTGCAAGATAGGGTTCTGGAAACATCCTGAACTGAGTCATTGCGGAATTTTTGCTATAAACATATTTCTGTAATGTTTCTGACCCTGAACTTTGGAGGATATTCACATAAATTAGTAAAGTATATGTGGTAAAACTTTCAGCTTCTGGGTCATCTTAAATTTGTAGATACACCCTGTGGAAGATAGGGTATCTGACTAGTCCTATTGACTAGTCTCAAGAAGGTGTTACAGGTAAACCAATTATAACTTCTTCCTAGAGTATCCAAATTGAGTGAGACTGGTTTCATTGGATATCGGATAGTCTGTAGTATTTTTGGTACAAGTTTCAGAATTTTATATCAATTATTGTTTGTGGGGCACGCTATACAAGTGAGATCTTCTGGAAAAGCCGAAAATCAGCAAGTTGTGGGGAAGTTACCATAAATTCCACTTGGCACATCCAATTTTGATCATACCTGTGGCATGGCAGAGAAGAAATATCAGAGAACTACATAAAGGAAAGTTTCATACCCAGAAGGGCCAAAACGTGGGAGATACAATAGAATAAATATTGTCTAGCAGAACCACCTCAAAATCAAGGTTCAAAAGTGATACTTGGCCAACATGCCACCCAAAAAGGGAACTTCTACACCAAATAAACCTCCAAAAAATCCTACTTGGACTCTTGATGAAGGTGAAGAAATGCATAGGGACATAAATGATTTACAAAAGAAGATAGTAACAAAATATGAACTACAAGAGATGGAAGTTGAGTTGGAGGCAATAAATACTAAGATGGATGGTTTAAATGAGGAGATCATGGAAGTATTGAAAAAATTTGTAGCAGAAAAGACACCTAAAAGTGAAAATGCATCCCATGAAATTCATGATGAGGACACAAGGAAGGTGAATCAAGAATGGAGAAACTCCAACTTTGGGTTGAAGACCAACCATGTTCCTAAGATTGATATGAGGAAATTTGATGGAAAGGACCCAATCACATGGATACTTTAGATGGAGCAATTCTTTGATCTACATAATGTGCCACATACACAAAAGGTATGAATTGCTTCTTTATATTTAGAACCCGATCAATTTGTATGGTATCGATGGCTTTGTTCTCGCAAATCACTCGTCACTTGGACAATTTTCATGGAAGAAATGGTAGCACACTATGAGGATACAAGGAGCAATACCTTCTTTAGCCAATTGATAAATATCAAGCAAAAGGGTTCAATTACCGAGCACATTGAGAACATCCAAAGATTGAATATAAAGGTAACAAATATTCCAGATGAGCACATGATTGATGTATTCATAGGAACTTTCAAGGATAACATTCAACATGAGGTTCACCTTTGGGAACCCAAATCATTGGAGAATGCATTTAAGGTGGCAAGAAATGTTGAAAGCAAAAATATGGCTATGGCTACTAGAAGGACCAATCCTAACATCTATAGAGAGAACAATGC